>PITA01005942.1:0-105059 GCA_004023965.1 Spilogale gracilis
CCCCCCCCTCGCGGAGACACGTGAATGTGTTGTGAATAAAGACAAAGCCCCGAAACAGTGCAGCGCATTACTCCCTGAAAAAGCGCTGCAATGATACTTTGCACTGCAACTCCGCAGAAGGTCAGGCAGCCAGGCTGGGAGGTGGACGCATTCCCCTTGCCCTCCCTCATGGAATGTGCATTGTAAAGTTTGGCTCAGGACTTTGCTTCTCTTTTAGGGGACCTTGTTTTTCTGTGGATAGAAATTCTATTATTAAGTGGCTGAACATCTTGAACAGAAGTGTTTTAGTTTTCTATTATGTTAAACTTGGAGAAAATAGATAATCCTTGAGTTGTTGCCAAAGTAACTGAATTTTGTAACTTTTGAAGATAAAAATCAGTTCTCTTAGACCCCAAATAAATGTTTTCATGGTAGTGGAAGATGGATTTCTCTAGTCTGAGTATTCCCGGAGGGACTGAGTGGGAAGGGACTGGGAGGAAAGTAAGCAACAAACAAAAAGCATCAGTTATCTCACAGGTGCCAAAAATAGAAACGGAGATAAAGTGAAATTGATGAACGAGTCTGCAAGAACATAAGTGCGAAGGAATGAACAGAGTAAATAAATGGGACCCACTGATTCCCTATAGCTATCATTCAGTTTGATAACAGAGATCCTACTTACATAGTTCATGTTTTGTGGGTTTTGCAAGTATTAATATATAAAGAAATACAGGCTAATATATATCCTGCATTCAGAAAGGATTTGGTAGATAAGAACCTACAGATGTTTCCCTAAGGAAAATCGGAAATTTTATTTTTCCTATTAAAAAGTTACAGGAAGTGGGTACAAAGCTTAGAGTTACATACCCTCAGTGTTGGTTCCAATCAATTAATTCTCTTAGGATAAAAATACAATAATATAATAATATTCTAAAAATATGATAATTAATTCAGATGTTAGTTTTTAGAGAATTAAGTATAAGTTAAAATTAGGTTCATCTAAAAATGCTGAGACACCTAAAGTAAATAATGAAATATTAATTTATTTCTATCCCTCATGAAAAAGAAGTAGATAGCTTAAAAATATGGGTTTGAGTTCCATGATCATCAGGGAAGTAAGCTATCTGTTAGCCAACTTCAACATGGCCCAGATAGTTGTTAAAGCTGTAGCCATCAAACTGATACCCAAACTTCAGGACAAGAGAAGGATGAAGAGTATATGCCCCCTACTTAAGGACATAACCTAGAAGTTGGGTATGATATTTCTTTGACCAAAAATTAACCATTTGGACACATATAGCCACATGTTAGCCTGAAAAAATACAGTATCTATTTGAAATGGCCGTGTACATGGCTAAAAATCTGAATATTTTAAAAATCCGAGTATTACTAAGGAAGAAAGAAACAGGGGGATGTGGGAGAGAAATACCAGTATCTGCCATAGTAGAATGAAGAGAAATGGATATTATAAATGACACCGTAATATTTATTCTGCCTATATCCTACTGTGTAACTGCAATGTAATTTAGGGAATTAATTCCATCTCCAGCCAGGGACCCTATTTAAGCTAATCATGATAAACATCATCACACTTACATGAGATTGTTCCAACACCCAGGCCTGATGCATTGAGGGCATTGTAGTCCCTTGGTGTTGACAGTCACTGGCTCAACAGTGGTATATTTTTTGACTCTGAGCCAATCAAACCATAAGGGAAGAGAATTGTTCAATGTGGGAGTCAGGATTTAGGATCCTGTTTTAAGATTAATATGACAATTGGGAGAAAGAGAAAGAAATTGGGTAATTGAAGAAATCAATGAAATTTTGGATTAATCTACTCAAAAGCAAACCCCAAAATGCAATCTTTAAAATAAATAATAAATAAATAAATAAATAATAACATGGATATGGAAATATGAAGGACCTACAGTAACCAAAATAGTCTTACAAAGAAAAAAAGAGCTAAAGGATTTTACATTATGTGTTTTGAAGACTTATAATAAAGCTATATTTATCAAGACAGTGATACAAGATCAAAGAACAAAAATTGTAAAATAAAAATGTCATAAATTAGACTTTACCAAAATATAAAACTTCTGCTATTAAAATGATACCATTAAGGAAATGAAAAGTCAAGTCATAGTGTTTGAGAAGATATTTATAATACTTACAACTAATAAGGATTTATATTCAGATTATATAGAGATATGAAACCCTAAAATTACAAGAATAATTTCATTTAAAATGGAAAGTTTTAAACAAATATTTCATAAAAGAACGTATGCAAATGGCCAATATGTATATGAAAAATGTTCAAAATCTTTAACTGTCAGGCAAATGCAAAGTAAAAACATAACAAAATAAGTATACCCTGAGTAGAATGGTTAAAGTTAAAAGGACTGATGCTATTAATATGTGAATAAACTAGAACTTTTACACACTGCTATTTTAGGAAATTATTTGGTATCTTCTTATAAAGTTAAATACTCATGATTCAGGAATTCTACTTCTCAATGTAACAAACAAGAGAAGTGAAAAAAAATATGCCCACAAAAACTTATACGTAAATGTCTATAGCAGCTTTGTATTGATAATCAAAAAATAAATGAGAAAAAAAGAAATTTCCATCAACGTATGTCTAAAAAAATTGTGGTATATTTATACAGTGGAATACCTTGCAACAATAAAAAGGAATATACTACCGATACATACAACATGCATGAATTTGTAAGGTTCTGCAACACTGTACTTAAGTGCAATGCTAGAAAAATGAAAATTAATATAATGGACAGAAAAAAGATCACTGTTTGCCTGAGGTCAGGGTTTCTTTGTATATGTACAAGGGGAACATAATGGCTATAAAATGGCATGAAAGGACTTTTTTAGAGGTAGGACCTATTCTAGAATTTGACTATCATTAGGTAGGGTTATAATGCATATATATTATATATACACACTTCTTCAAACTCAGATAACTATGCAATTAAAGTGAATGTATTTTATTTTATGTAAATTATAGCTCAATAAAGTTGACTTAAAAGGAAATGAGAAACTGATCCACTGACCTTTAAGTAACTTGCTCAAGGTCACACAGTAAACAGCAGTACTACAATTTGAACCCTACTTTTGTCCCTATTAGCTACTTATTTATGCTGATTCTTGGTAAGCTTAGAAATTAGTCACAAGAATGAGGAATTTAAATAATAGAACAAGAAAAGAGGAAAGGAGAGACTAGTGGGAACTAGAATGGCATTCAAATTTGAGATAATTCCAAGGAGATGAGCTCTCTAATTTATATTTCTCTATGGCATCTTTCTGAACATTTCCACTCTCTCTAGAGATTATTGACTCTTACCCTCTTATCTACAAGCTTATTTTGAATTCCTGATGATTTGTCTTAGCTCAGGTTAAGCATACCATAAACTGGGTGGCTTAAACATCAGGCATTTATTTCCCCCGGTTCTGGAGGATAGAAAGTCCAAAATCAGGGTGCCAGCATACCCAGTGTCTGATGGAGGTCTGCTTTCTGGTTTGCACATGGTCATCATGTCCTTCTACCCTTACATGGTGGAGAAGAGAGAAAGAGATTTCCTTGTGTTTTTTTTAAGGACATTAATCCCATCGTGGAGGTTCTACCTTCATGATCTAATCTAATCCTAATTACTTCCCAAAGACTCCACCTGCTAATACCATTCCACTCGGGGTTAGGGTTTCAGCATATGAATTTTGGGGGGCAACAAACATGTAATCTGTAACAGTCATCCTTTCTGCTTTGTAACTTCGTTCTGCCATAAACTCTCGTGAAGTACCCCTTTACAGATCTCTTTTTGCTTAATATTTTCCATTCTCTCTAGTTCAAATTCTCAAGAGAGGAAATCTGATTGGTCCAATAAATTTGGATGAAATCACAATATTCTTATAGGTCATAGGCAATCTATTGCTTGGCTTTCCCTGGGTATGGTGTCCAATATATAGGTTCAGTAGGTGTGGCAAAATAGATGAGGTTTATGTAGTTTAAAAAAAAAAAAGGTTGCCAGATGGGATTATGAAAGCAGTATTCTCATTATTAGTTTGTTTCCTCAAAATAAGTGCTAATATGTGAAAGTTAGTATGTATATTAATTTATTGTAGGTTTATATATGTATGCCAACATATAGACACACATATCTATACTTAACACACATAAAGAAATATATTCCTTTTGGACAGCATAGATCCTGATGACCTTATAGTTCCAGTCCAGGTGAAGGCCTCATAGTCTTTCTTTTCCCTATCCTCATCCTATTTGTTTTTATTAAATTACTCCTTTTTGCAATTTTAAAGAATATGTGTATAATCGCATATGAGTGTGTGTGCTCAGATATACAAAGAAATAATGTATTCTTCTTAGATGTCACAGAAAAATGCAAAACATCTACCTGTAGATTCTTTTCTATTGAAATAGGATCCTTGACATGCAAATAAACAAGATTGCTTTTAATTTTTAAGACTCTAAGAGAACACTGAATTTAAATTTGCAGACCCATCCCACGCCTCCCACACTTAAAACTCTTCCACAAGTCAAATTACTGAATGATGACCCATAAATAGATAATTAGAACAACAGAAAAGGATAATGAGTAAACATTAGTCATGCTTACTGAATGGGGTGAGAGCATAGTTCATCCCACTGAAAATTCTGCTTAGCAAATTAATTTCTATATTATAAGAAAAACTCATTATTTCATTTGTCTTCTTGATTTTTGTTTCTGAATAAATGAAGAAAAACCATAAAACTGTGAAATAAAGAAAATTCAGACTTACTAAAGCTAAATCTGAATTAGCAATTTCCTTATTACAGGGTGGAAAATATTAAGTTAGCACAATGAAAAAAAAGAGGGAGTCAAGCCAAGAAATTGACTTTTAACTCTAGAGAACAAATTGATGGTGACTGGGGTGGGGGAATGGGTGACATAGGTAATGGGGATTAAGGAGCATATTTGTTCTAATGAGCACTGGGTAATTTTTTTTTTAATTAGCACAATGTATAAAATGTTAGTGCAAAAATATCCTTAGTGAGTAAAAATATATATTCCTGTATTTGGAAGTAGCATTCTTACTATTCTTCCATGTAGGAAAGAGTGGCAAAGTTGGGCAGACAGGATGATCCAAATGTTTTCTTGCTGTGCTTTTCTGAATAGTGAATGTCAGTTTGTTACTACCAGGTTGGCCTTACACTTCTTTAACTAAATCCTTGAAGTATCATATTGAGTACTACTAATGAAAGGAAATATATCACCTATGAGACATCTTATCTTCAACTGGTTAACATCACCACATATTTTTGTAAATTTAGTTAATATAAAAATAAATGTCCTTTAAGTTCCAATCCTTGGTCAAAGTTTTGCCTTCTAGAGACCGACTGATCTCACCTTATATACTGGTTTATATAATGTTTGAAAACAATTCTCATTTGCTGCTTCACCCCCTTGCTCCATCTTTCCCTTGTTTAAATAAAGCATGACTAATTTTCACTGATTTCTCACATGACATTTTTAATGTATCTTCTATAATTTAACCCATAGTTCAGTGAACTTGCTCAAGTAGGCAGTTAGATAGACAGCAGCAGAAGTGAAAAAAGGACATTCATTAGATGGCAAATCGCTGGGGATCACACAGTCTCCACCCAGAGACCAACCTATCTGCCTTAGACCAACCGCTTTTGTGGTTATCACAGTGATAAGCAAAAGCTACTGGCAGCAGGGGCTTTCTCAGCTTTGGGTCATGCACGCTTCAGGAAAATCTTATCCACTAGTAACCTGGAGGCTGTTATATCATTATAATATTATTTGCATTGTGGTTTTAGCCTCCCTTCCTCCCCACCGTGTGAGTTTCACTCAGGCGATCCTGGGAAGAAGGCATACATAAACCTGTGCAAAAGGTTGGAGGGGAGGAAAGCTGAGCAGGTTCAGAGGGTAATATAACAAATGTTGAGAGGGGTATGAGGAGACCAAATAGACCCCCCATAAACAACACAGTACAAAACACAGTAGGCTGCTACTTCCCCCCAGGCCAATCTGCTCCTCTGTCTCTGGAGTGTAGTTTCACTTTGTTAAATAAAAACCTTTGCTGCTTTAACTCTCTAAGGAGTTTCTTGACGGAATTCTTTCCATGAAGAAGTCAAGAACCAAGTGATGCCACAATCCACCACCCAGTAACAAACTCACTACAGTTTATAAAGCTTCTTTGAAAAGTTGTGTCCAGATTTAGTAGAGAGCTTTATTTCTACCTACATAACCTCTGTTCTCCCTTTTCTGGTAACAACACCTAGAATTCCTATTGGGTGCTACTCATTTTGCCCTTCTTTAAGTCATCCTTGTGTCCAATGATTGAAGTAGGATTGAACTCAACCACTGGGCAGAGAAATTTGATCAGCGATGGACATGTAACCTCAAGATAAGATTTTCATACTGAAATTGGAACTACTGAGGAAAGAAATCTATAAGCACTGCTAAACCACAATTGTAATGTTGGAATAATAGGTCACCATCTTGCTATCATATGTATTTTATCTGAGAAATAATCTACTACAGAGGAAAGAGAAGAAATAGAAATGGATCTCTCACACCATCTAGATACATTTAAGAATGAGGCCTGTCTTTAGATTTTTCAGTTTTACAGACATAAATTCCCTTTCTAACATAAGCCATCTGAATAAGAGTTCTTTGAACTGAAACTTGAAAAGTAGCAGAAGAGATTATCCTCAAGTAGCTTGTCATATGTAGACACTATGCTTCGATGGAGCTGTCTGGGATTCAGCCATCTTGACTTGCTGCCTACCCGAATTCTTCCACTTTTAATATCTCTGAGAAGGTAGTTTATTATATCTAAATTCAGGACTACAGGCATACTTTTATTATATTTTATATCATTAGTTTTCAAAATTAGCCACCCTATCAAGCTTTTACTATCTTCATCCATAGTATTTATTTCAAATGTTGAACAGGATATGTATCTGTAGGAGGCCATCAGAAACTAGCTTCAGATAGCTTCAGATATCTTAATTTGTGCTCTGAGAGAAGTGGTACTTCCAGAACTACATATTGTATCAGGATAGTAAATTGAAGATTTCAACTGAGGCACAAAGAACAGATATAAAATTACACAGAGGAGGAAATCAGAGAGGGAGATGAACCATGACAGTCTATGGACCCCGGGAAACAAATTTAGGGTTTCAGAGGGGAGGGGTTGGGGAGAGGGGTAATAGCATGATGGATATCAAGCAGGGCACATTTTGTGATGTGCACTGGGTATTATATATAACTAATGAATTACTGAATACTCTATCAAAAACTAATGATGTATTATACAGTGGTTAACTGAACATAATTTAAAAAATTACAATCTGGCATTTTCTTTTTTTTTAAGACTATAGTTATTTGAGAAAGAGAGAGAGAGAGAGAACATGAGCAGGGCAGAGGCAGAGGCAGAGGGAGAAGCAGGCTTCCCACTGAGCAAGAACCCAATGAGGGGCTCAATCCCAGGACCCCGAGATCATGACCTGAGCCAAAGGCAGATGCCCAGCCAACTGAGCCACTCACGCATCCCACAGTCTGGCATTTTCAAAGGATTTAACTCAAACAACTTTCAATCACACAAAGGTTATAAAAAGAGACAAAAATGAAGAAAGGAGAATATCTCTGTGGGGAATATTTTTTTGGGAAAATGGTGCTGTATATTCCACTCCCACTGGTTGAGGGGTGTATGATGTGAAACAAATCAAAAGAAAAAAGTTATTGTGATATTGTGATTTAAAATAAGAAATATATATTTGGTTTTTGTCCTCATTTATGGCTCAGAGCTCCTAAAACTCTTGGTATAAGAGCAAGAAAGTATAAGAGCAAGAAAGGCCTTTTATTATGTTATTGAGGAGATTTTTAGAGCTGGTTGTCAGGAAAACCAACCATGCTGATTAGAGGGTTTAAACTTTCAGTCCCCACCTTGACCTCCAGAGAGGGGAGAGGGGCTTCAGGTTGAATGACTTGTCAATGGCCAATGACTTAATCAATCATGACTATGTAATGAAGTTTCCATTAAAAAAAAAAAGGACTGAATTTGGAGAGCTTCTAGGTTGGTGAACATGTGGAGGTACTAAGAGAGTGTTACTCCCAGAGAAGGCATGGAAGCTCAGAGCCCTTTTCACACGTTTTGTTGTATGCACCTTTTCCATCTGGCTATTCCTGAGTTGTATCCTTTCATAATAGGCTAGTAATCTAGTAAATAAAATGTTTCTCTGAGTTCTGTTGAGCTGATTTAGCAAATTAGTAGAACCCAAGGAGGGGGCCTTGGGAACCTCTGCTTTAGCCAGTCAGTCAGAAGTAAAGGCAACAACTTTGGCTTGCGATTGGCTTAAAGTTGGGAATGGCAGGTGTAGGTACAGATGGTCTGGTAGGACTGAACCCCAACATATGGAATCTGATGCTATTTCTGGGTGGATGATGTCAGAATTGAATTGAATTGTAAGGCACCCAGGTAGTGTTCTGAGAATTGCTTATTGGCATGAAGACTCCACTTCCACACTGGAACTGGTGCCAGAACCTATTTGGTTTTATAGATAGAAGCCTGACAGATACTGATGGAAGCCACTGTGGTTATACAGATAGAAGCATAATATATACTGATGGAAGCCACTGCAGTAAAGGGGTCTCTACCTGAGACACCTGGAGGATTGATAACAGGCTACCCCATGGGTGGAAAAACCAAGGAAGAGTTTCTATTGCTCTAGAATTTGCCTGCATCCCCACATTTTGTCAGAGTATAGAATGTATATGTGTTTTTCATGGCCAGATGTGCAACTGGAGGGAAGGAAAAGGAAGAAAGGAAGGAGGGAAGAAGGGAGAGGGGAAGAGAATGGGATGAGGATGGAATCAAGGGCTAGAGATAGACAGAAGGCCTGGAGCCATTTAAAAAGATATCCAAAGGCACAGGGGTGGCTTAGTGGGGTAAGAGTCTGCCTTTGGCTCAGGTCGTGATCCTGGAGTCCCAGGATCTACTGCTGCATCAGGCACTCTGCTCAGCAGGAGTCTGCTTCTCCCTCTGATCTCTCACTCTCTCTCAAATAAATAAATAAAATCTTTAAAATAAATAAAAAAATAAAATAAAAAAGATATCCAAGAAGAAGTCCTAAGGACACAATGACTCCTCAATAATGGGTCTGGCTAACTAGACTAAATTAAATATAAATATACTACCTAAAGCAAACCAGGAAATCAGAGACTGAATGGGGATTGGCCCAACAAGAGTAACATGCATTTTCTAGGAAATGCAGATTAAAGTTTATATTGTGGGTCTATGAAGAACCGACAAAAGCATTCATGAAAGACTCATCTTTCAACACTTAACAGGTCTGAAGAATGTGTCCTAAGTCATCCTAGACAAGTTTTCCTGTCCTCTAATATTCTCTCCCCTTCTTTGACTTTAACAAAGTGAAATTAAATACTAGAAAATAATAAGACATAAAATAAATTAGTGTACATAGAATCAATGCAAAAAAAATAATCCAAATAAACAAAAAACTGCAGTAAGCAAGAGAAGGTGGATCTTGTCCTTTTCTTCAGCTTCCCACCTATAAAGTCCTTTTGGGGTGAGGGAAGATTATTTAAATATTTTGAGTCAAATATAGTTTAATTATTATATGAGTTTACATTTAATTTCTGAATTGAGTCTTGTTTCCTACTTAAAGTGGCTATAAAATATCTTCTCTAAGGAAGTTCAGGAAAGTCAAGAAACTGTCCCAGTTTCCACCTAGGGAAATGGAAGTGGTCCCTGTCTGAGTTAGTTTAAAGATCAGTAAGAGCTAAAAATAAAGATGCGTCACATAGGTCCTGCTTCTTCACTGCACCAGTATCCTCTTTCATTAAACCTCATTCTTCCATCTCATACACATGCATAAGGTTAAAAAAAAAAATTGGCAACAACTTTACTAAAATTCAGATGTTCTCTATGCTTTCTCTTACTTTTGGTAGGCAATTTAGGAATGAAAATAAAATCAGTTTGTACTGACTAACTTTGGTAGAACCATGTTGCTGCCAAATAAGCATCACTTTCTTTTCTAAATTCTTACAAATGTCCTGATTAATAATTCATTCTAAAGTTATTAAAGTGACTGATGTCAAGTTTATCAGCTATAATTACTGCAAGCCACCTTATTTTCAATATTAGGCTAACTTGAATGTGTTTCTTAAGTGATATCTGCATGAAGAGGTTTCTGAATGGCTTTCTTGAGGACCTGTGAAGATGAAGATCAATGACTAAATTGATAAAATTGTCTGGAACCACAGAGGTCAATTTAGACAACTTCCTGTTGATTTGTTTTTCTTGCATCATTCCATTGTTGTGAGTGGTTAGATTGAACAGTAAGTTTTCAAATATGATATGCTCTTCGCATACTCTAAAATATTAATGATGTGCTTAATGATACTAATCCTCAAGTCACCCAGCTGTGTTTTTGTTAAGTCAGAGGACAAAATGGTTTTGGTTTGATTCCTTCCTATTTAGTTGCCTATGGCATTTCATGAATATTAAGTGGCCACACTAATATATAACTATGTTTTTTCAAAATCTGTATAGTAGTTTGTCATGGAAGGCAGCATTGAGGATACTGACAGAGTAGAATGGTAAAACTGATCTTTATAAGCCATTATTTTATTTGTTCTATTTATTCTAAATTTCTTTAACTGGCCATTTTATAATTAACTAGAATGCTCAATTAACTGGAATGATTTTTCTGTACTAAGCTTTTAAAAGGAATTCCTACATGAAGAAGAAAACTAAAAAGAGTGCAAAAAGCTTTCATAGCAGAATTCTTGACACAGAGTAGACATTTAGTAATATATGTGGAACAATTAAATGAATTAACAGGAATTTAATAACAAAGTAATCACAAAGCAATATTCTCAATATATATATATATCTTGTCCTAGTCCTTCAAAATATATCTGAATAAACAGAATGAAGTGTTTGTACAGATTGAACATATGCAATTGCCAACAGTATAACATTTAAATAGCTTTACTGAGGCACAATTGACATACAATAAACTACACCTATTTAAAGACTACAATTTGAAAAGTTTCTAAATTTTTTTCTTATTTATTTTAGAGAGAGAGAGAAAGCATGAGCAGAGGAGGGGCAGAGGGAGAAGCAAGCTCTCCACACAGTAGGGAGCCCAATACAGGGCTAGATCCCAGGACTCTGGGATCATGACCTGAGTCAAAGGCAGATGCTCAACTGACTAAGCCACCCATGCACCCCTGATAAATTTTGACAGGTGAAACCATAATCACCATCTAGATAAGGAACATACATATTGTCTCCAAAAGTTTCTTCTGCTGCTTTACAATACTTCTCTCTGGCTCCAACTTCTTGCATCCCCAAGGTAACGACTGGGCTGCGTTCTGTCATTATAGGAGAGTATGCATTTTTAAGAGTTTAAAAAAATGAAATCACAAAATATTTAGCGGGGCTTTTTTGGGGGGTGTGGGGAGGAAGTCTGTACTCTACCACTCAGCATAAATATTTTGATACTAAAACATGCTGAGTGAACTAACAGTTTGCTACTTTTTATTCTTTTTTTTTTTTATTTTTTCAGTGTTCCAAGATTCATTGCCCATGCCCCACACCCAGTGCTCCACACAACAGGTGCCCTCAGTACCCACCACCAGGCTCTCCCATCTCCCCACCCGCTCACTCCAAGTCCCTCAGTTGTTTCTCTGTAAAAAGTCTCACATGTTTCTTTTCTCTCGCTGAATTATCCTACTTTGCATTGCCTTTCCTTATCCTACTATCCTCTATATTACCCCCTATGCACCACAAGTAAGTGAAACCATGTGATACTTGACTTTCTCTACTTGGCTTATTTCACTCAGCATAATCTCTTCCAATCCAGTCCATGTTGCTGCAAAAGTTGGATATTCATCCTTTCTGATGGAGACGTAGTATTCCATTGTATATATGGACCACATCTTCTTTATCCATTCATCTGTGGATGGGCACCTTGGCTCTTTCAACAGTTTGAAGATTGTGGCCATTGCTGCTATGAACATTGGGGTACATATGGCCCTTCCTTTCACTGCATCTGTATCGTTGGGGTAAATACCCAGTCGTGCAATTGCAGGGTCATAGAGTAGGTCTATTTTTAATTTTTTAAGAAATCTCCACAGTGATTTCCAAAGTGGCTGCACCAACTTGCATTCCCAGCAACAGTGTAAGAGGGTTTCCCTCTCTCCAGAGCCTCTCCAACACTTGTTGTTTCCTGACTTGTTAATTTTGGCCATTCTGAGTGGTGTAAGGTGGTATCTCAGTGTGGTTTTGATTTGAATTTCCCTGATAGCTAGTGACGATGAACATTTTTTCATGTGTCTGTTAGCCATTTGCATTTCGTCTATGGAGAAGTGCCTCTTCATGTCTCCTGCCCATTTTTTGATGTGTTCATTTTCTTTTCTGATGTTGCATTTGAGTAGTTCTTTATAGATCATGGATATCAGCCGTTTGTCTGTAGTGTCATTTACAAATATCCTCTCCTATTCCTCTTTGTTTTGTTGACTATTTCTTTTGCTGTACAGAAGCTTTTTATCTTGATGAAGTCCCAAAAGTTCATTTTCACTTTTGTCTCCTTTGCCTTTGGAGATGTGTCTTGAAAGAAGTTGCTGTGGCCGATGTCAAAGAGATTACTGCCTATGTTCTTTTCCAGGATTTTGATGGATTCCTGCCTCACGTTGAGGTCTTTCATCCATTTCGAGTTTGCCGTTGTGTGTGGTGTAAGAGAATGGTCTACTTTTATTCTTCTAACTGTAGCTGTCCAATTTTTCCAGTACCATTTATTGAAGAGACTGTCTTTTTTCCACTGGATATTTTTTACTGCTTTGTCGAAGATGATTTGACCATAGATTTGTGGGTCCATATCTGGACTATCTACTCTGTTCCATTGGTCTATTTGTCTGTTTTTGTGCCAGTACCATGCTGTCTTGGTAATCATGGCTTTGTAATAAAGACTGAAGTCAGGTAACAAGATGCCCCCAGCTTTGTTTTTCTTCTTCAGAAATTCCTTAGTGATTCGGGGTCTTTTTTGGTCCCATATAAATTTTAGGCTTGTTTGTTCCAACGCTTTGAAGAATGTTGGAATTTTGATCAGAATGGCATTGAAAGTATACATTGCTCTGAGCAATATAGACATTTTGACAATGTTTATTCTTCTGATCCACGAGCATGGAATGCTCTTCCATCTTTTTGTGTCTTCTTCAATTTCTTTCATGAGTGTTCTGTAGTTCCTGGAGTATAGATCCTTGACTTCTTTGGTTAGGTTTATTCCTAAGTATCTTATGGTTTTTGGTGCTACAGTAAACAGAATCGATTCTCTGGTTTCCCTTTCTATATTTTCATTGTTAGTGTATAAGAATGCAACTATTTCTGTGCATTGATTTTGTATCCTGCCACATTACTAAATGGTTGTAGGAGTTCTAGTAGTTTGGGGGTAAAGTCTTTTGGGTTTTCCACATAGAGAATCATGTCCCCTGCAAAAAGAGAAAGAATTTGACTTCTTCTTTGCCAAGTTGAATATCTTTTATTTCTTTCTGATGTCTGATTGCTATTGCTAGGACTTCTAACACTATGTTGAACAGTAGTGGTAGAGTGGGCATCCTTGTCTTGTTCCTGATCTCAGAGGGAAGGCTGTCAGTTTTTCCCTGTTGAGAATGATATTCACTGTGGGTTTTTTGTAGATAGATTTTATGAGGTTGAGGAACGTTCCCTCAATCCCAATACTTTGAAGAGTTTTAATCAGGAAAGGATGTTGTATTTTCTCAAAAGCCTCTTCTGCATCAATTGAGAGTACCATGTGGTTCTTCTCTCTTCTGTTATTGATTTGTTCTATCATGTTGATTGATTTCCAAGTGTTGAAGCACACTTGGATACCTTGGATAAATCCCACCTGGTCATCGTGGATAATCTTTTTAATGTATTGTTGGATCCTGTTAGCAAGGACCTTGTTGAGAATCTTGGAATCCATATTCATCAGAGATAGTGGTCTGAAGTTCTCCTTTTTGATGGGGTCTTTGTCTGGTTTGGGGATTAGAGTGATGCAGGCTTCATAGAAAGAGTCTGTAAGTTTTCCTACTGTTTGTATTTTTTTAAAGAGCTTAAGAAGTATAGGTGTTATTTCTTCTTTGAATGTTTGGTAGAATTCCCCAGAGAATCTGTCTGGTCCTGGACTCTTGTTTTGGGGAGGTTTTTGATCACTGCTTCAATCTCGTTACTAGATATATAGGTCTATTCAGATTGTCAATGTCTTCCTGTTTCAGTCTTGGAAGTTTATATGTTTCCAGGAATGTATCCATATCTTCTAGGTTGTTAAACTTATTGGCATATTATTGTTGGTAGTAGTTTCTGATTATTGTTTCTATTTCCTTGGTATTAGTCGTGATCTCTCCCCTTTCTTTTATAATTTTATTAATTTGGGTCTTCTCCCTTTTCTTTTGGATGAGTTTGGCCAATAGTTTATCAATCTTATTGATTTTTTCAAAGAACCAGCTTCTAGTTTTGTTGATGTGTTCTACTGTATCTCTAGTTTCTGATTCATTCATTTCTGCTTTAATCCTAATTATTTCCCATCTTCTGTGGGGGGTTGGTTTAATTTTTTGTTCTTTTTCCAGTTCTTTAAGGTGTAATGAGAGTTGGTGTATTTGGGATTTTTCTATTTTTTTGAGTGAGGCTTGGATGGCTATGAATTTCCCCCTTAGGACTGCCTTTGCTGTATCCCATAGGTTTTGGATCGATGTATCTTCATTCTCATTGGTTTTCATGAAATGTTTCAGTTCTTCTTTGATTTCTTGGTTGATTCACAGATTCTTGAGCATGCTTGTCTTTAGCTTCCAAGTGTTTGATTTTCTTCTGAAGTTTCTATGGTGGTTGAGTTCCAGTTTCATGGCATTGTGGTCAGAGAATATGCAGGGAATAATCTCAATCTTCTGGTATTGGTTGAGCTCTGATTTGTGACCTAGTATGTGGTCTATTCTGGAGAAAGTTCCATGTGCACTCGAGAAGAATGATTATTCTGCTGTTTTAGGGTGGCATGTTCTGAATATATCTATGAGATCTCTCTGGTCCAATGTGTCATTCAAGTCTCTTGTTTCTTTGTTGATTTTCTATTTAGATGATCTGTCCATTGCTGACAGTGGTGTGTTAAGATCTCTTACAATTAATGTGTTTGTATCAATATGACTCTTTATTTCGCTTAACAGTTGGCTTATGAAAAAAAAATCAGTTGGCTTATGTAGTTGGCTGGTCCCATATTGGGGGCATAAAATTTACAATTGTTAGATGTCCTTGGTATATAGACCCTTTGAGAATGATGTAGTGTCCTTCTGTGTCTCTGACTACAGCCTTTAGGTTAAAATCCAATATGTCTGATATGAGAATTGCTCTCCTGGCTTTCTTTTGAGGTCCATTGGCATGAAAGCTCCATCCCCTCACTTTCAATCTGGAGGTGTCTTTAGATTCAAAATGTGTCTCTTGTAAATAGCGTATGGATGGGTCCTGTTATTTTATCCAGTCTGCAACCCTGTGCCTTTTTATTGGAGCATTTAGGCCATTCACATTGAGAGTAATTATTGATAGATACGTTTGTATTGACATCATGTTGCCTGTGACGTTCATGTTTCTATAGACTACCTCTGTAAATTTCCTTTCTGTGTCACTCTTGTGTTCATTTCTCTTTTATAGAACCCCTCTTGGTATTTCTTGTAGTGCTGGCTTGGTGGTTGCATAATCTTTAAGACCTTGGTGGTCCTGGAAGCTCTTTATTTCTCCATCAATTCTGAAAGTCAACCTTGCTGGCTACATTATCTTTGGTTGCATATTTTTGTCATGTGATTTCCTGACTATGTCTTGCGAACCCTTTATGGATTGCCAGGTTTCTGTGGATAGGTCTGACGTTATTCTGATGGTCCTCCTTCTATAGGTAAGGGATCGCTTCCCCCTAGCTGCCCTTAAGACATATTCTTTGGTTTTATGATTCACAAATTTCACAATTATGTGCCTGGAGGTTTTTCTGAACTCATTGATCTTGGGGGGTGTCCTCTCTTCCTCTAGGACATGAACATTAGTTTGATTCCCCAAATTAGGAAAATTGTAATCCATGATTTGTTCAACTATATCTTCTAGGTTTCTCTCTCTCTCTCAACTCCTTCAGGGATTCCAATAATTCTAATATTGGAGCGTTTTATGGCATCCTTTATTTCACTTATTCTCTTTTCATGGGATTTTAGCTGTTTGCTCCAAGACTTCTCTTGCTCCTCCTTCTTAATCTATCTGTCTTCTAAATCACTGATATGATCTTCAGTTTCACTTACTCTAGCTGTTAGCGTTTTTAAATTAGATTGCAACTCATTAATAGCCTCTCTGACCTCACCTTTCACTTCTGTTATTAGGGCTCCCATTTTGAGACTAATGTTCTTTTCCAAGTTAGCCATTGCTTGGATGATTGCTGCCCTGAATTCCATTTCTGTCATATTGTTTATGTTCTTTTCCAGTAATTCTGTGACCAAGGTTGCATTATCAGGGTTCTTCTTCTGTTGGTTGTTCCTCCTCTGAGTCATTGTGGTGAGGAGTGGTTGAGGGGGCATATAGCTAAATATATCAGCCACTATCCAGGTGAATTGGTTGCTGGAAGGTTTTGAAGCAATCAGAATTCTCCACCGAAAAGGAAGAAGAAGGAAAAAAAGAGAAGGGGAGAAAGGAAGCAAGAAATAAAAACCCTGCCAGACTGGGGCCCAGTGGTAGGATTTATATGGTACAAAACTACTTCAGGGTAGGGGTGCCTGGGTGGCTCATTTGGTTAAGCGACTGCCTTCGGCTCAGGTCATGATCCAGGAGACCCAGGATCAAGTCCCACATCGAGCTCCCTGCTCGGCAGGAAGCCTGCTTCTCCCTCTCTCATTCCCCCTGCTTGTGTTCCCCCTCTGGCTGTGTTTCTCTCTGTCAAATAAATAAAATCCTTAAACAACAAAAAAAAAAAAAAAAAAAAAAAAAAAAAAAAAAAAAAAAAACTACTACAGGGTAAAGAAAAAGACAATCAAGAGTAAATGAAGAGATCAAAAAGTAAAGCCCTACCTGAATGACCCCCAAGACCAGTATTTATATAATACAAAGGCAAAAACAATTACACAGAAACACTGACAGACTAGGGTGGGAAGGTGAGGGCAGATACTCCTTGTGGGCAAGGAAAGTATTTCAGATCCTCCCTAGTTTGTCTTGTTATTATTTTTAGAGGAGTCCACTTTTTAAAAATATAGGGAAATTAAAACTGGTTTGTATATAGTAGTAGCATTGAATGGAATGCAGGATTACCTTGAAGCTTATAACTATATGTATATTTAAAAAAAATAAAGGAAAGAAGAGAGAAGAAAGGAAAAAAGAGATAAAACAAACAAGAACAAAAACCATGAGAATGAATTTTTAAATTTAAAGTGGAAACTTTAAAAATAAAAATAGAAAAAAGTTAAAAAAGCAAATAAGTTGAAAAACTGTACCACAAAGCATACAGCTCTTTGGGTAGTACCAGGAGCTTAACATATTGCCTTTCCTGCTGATGTTGGGGTTTTACAGTTTGGGTGCTGTCCTCTTGTGCTTCTGGCTTGCCTTCTGGGGGAGAGGCCTGCCACGCTGTTTTTCAGTCCCTTCTACCTGGGCTGCGTCTCTCTGTCCCCTTACTTGGGACTGGGGTCATAGAAACCAGGTTGTCAGGCTTTAGTTCTCTGGATGGTTTGTTCTTTTGCGGCTTTTTGCAGCTGTTCAGGAAGTCAGATTGGAGCAGGATGTCTCCGCCCAGACCTCCTTCCCAGAGACAGCCCCTAATTAGCAACCCTCTGAACAATGAGAGGGGCCCACAACCTCTCCCTGTATCTTCTCCCTTGGCCACCTATCAGAACTGGGTGGAGCGCAGTCGCTGGTTTGATTCCTGTCCAACCCCCCCTCCCCCGCTTTTCATTTCGCTCGCGCCTCAGAAACTGCAACTGATTTTAGGTTCTGTGACTTTGTCTGTGCCCAGGGAGTCAGTGGTGTACTCCCACGCAGGAGGGACTTAGATCCCGTGGTCCCGCAGGTCGCACTCAAGTCTGCAAAATTGCCTTCCCTGGGAGGTCCGAGCCTGGCCCACAGGGTGGAGAGAAGTGGCTGAGAAAAGCAGCAGAGGAAAGAGAAAAAAAAAAAAAAAAGGAAAAAAGTGGCGGAAAAATAGACTTTGCTCCACTGGCTCCATCACATTCCCTTGCGTGGCACCGGGGAGCACTTTCTCTCCGCAGATCTTCATCCCCGTTTCCCCGGCTGCCCCCCAGGCTCTCCATTTTTGTCTGCTTTTAATCAGACCGCAATCTGCTGTTGTTCCCCAAACACAGAGCACTTTTATGCTGGAGTATTGCTTTCCAATGGGTTGCCTCTGTGGGCTTCCTCCCCCGGGCCCTTGTCTTTGGATATCCCTCGATAGCTCCCACTCCACTCTACCTCTTTGCCGATGTTCTTTGTCCCCCGTAGTCATGCAGAAGTGTGAAATATTACATTTCGGGCTGATTTCATGGGTGCTCACAGTGTTCCTGTAGTGTTTTTTGCAGGAATTACGCTCACTTCAGGGGACTCCCCGAAATGGGGTCACCTGGCCTTCCGCCATCTTCCCAACCTCCTACTTTTTATTCTTGAGTAATATTCCATTATATATATATATATATAGATATATCAAAATTTGTTTATCCATTTACCTACTGATGGACATGTGGTTTTTTTCCCTAGTTTTTGACTATTATAAATAAAGCTACTGTAGATATCCCTGTCCACGTCTTGAAATGAACTATGCTTTCTTTTCTTGTGATAAATCTCTTGGATTAAAATGACTGGATCATGGAATAAGTGTCTGCTTAACTTTATAAGAAATTGCAGAATTGTTTCCAAAGTAGTTGTACCATTTTACATTCACATAAGAAATATATGAAAGCCCCACCTCTTCCATATAGCACCAACACGTGATACATTCAGTGTTGTTGTTTTGCCATTCTAAAGACATTATAGTTGTAGTTTTAATTTGCATTCTCTTTCTGACTAATGGAGTTGAACATTTTTTCATATGTTTATTTATCATTCATATAGCATTTTTGGTTTAGTGTCTGCTTAAATCATTTACCATTTTTTAAATTTGTATATTTTATTGATGTTGAGTTTTGAGTTTGTAATACATTCTTGGTTCATGTCATATCAGATACATGCTTTGCAAATATTTTCTACAAATATTCTTATAAATATTTGCAGTTTCTTTTTTATTTCTATGAATGTCTTTTGACATTCAAGGAATCTTAACTGTTTTTTATTGGTAGTACTTCAGGTGTTATATCTAAAGTATCTTGGCCTATGTCACATCGATTTTTTTATCTATATTTTAGAAGTTTTATAGTTTAGGACTTATATTTAAGTCTACATTGCATTTTGAATTAATTTTTATATATAGTATGAAGTATGAATCAAATCATTTTTTTATTTGTTTGCATGAATGTTGAATTGTTCTAGCATGATTTTGGTGAAAATACTTTTCTTTCTCCACTGAATTATCTTTGTCCTTTATAAAGAAATCAGTTGTCCATATATGTTAAGATCCATTTCTGGGCTCTTTTTTTCTGTTCCATTGATTTATATGCCTCTCTATATGCCAAGGCTATAGTGCCTGAATTATTATAGCTTCATAATAAGCCTTGAAATTAAGTAGTATTCACTGAATTTTCCAAACCTATTCTTTTTCAACATTGTTTGGCTTCTCTGGAGTCTTTGGATTTCCACATAAATTTTAGAAGAAGCTTGTCAATTTTCTACCAAAAAATTTGCTGCTACTTTTACTAAGATATCATTCAGTCTATTGATCCATCTAGAGAGAAATGACATATTAATAATATTGAGTCTTTCAACTCAACAACAAGATGAATGTCTTTATTTTCTCTCTTTAATGTTTTATATTTTTTCATTTGATAAATCTTTCACATCTTTTGTCATATTGAACATTGAATATGTCATAATTTTGATGCTAGCTTAGAGGGTATTGGTTTTTACTCTTTAATTTCCAATTGCTATTATATAGAAATATGCCAGGAGCCAGGCCCCAGCAAGTCAGGGTCCAGAAGGTGGGGATGGCGTTGGCAATTCTGAATGAATAGAGTGGACTCGAAGTGTTGTGTGGGGATCTCCTGATAACACTGTTCTCAGGGAGCTTTATTTACACTGCTTTACAAATGTCATTGTTAGATCAGAGTGGCTCTATGATGATATTCTTTATCCAAAGAGGGAAGTTCAGAGTGACCTTTCAAGATGAAACCCAGTACCCAAGGGGGATAAATCATGGTACGACATTATTTCTTATCAACGCAAGCAACCCTGAATTAGTACATAATGTTTGATGTAATTTTTGTTTATACACTCCAGTAGGATACAAATCACTATCACTAACTTATCATGCATTAGTCAGTAATAGAGCTCAGTATATCAGTAAGAGGCAGCTTAAAAGGTACAGCACGATTGAAGTAGAGTCAGTGGTTACATATCATAAAATTTTGCACTGTGTCAGACAGTATGTCTCTAAGTGGATCAGAAACCTAACTACATTCCTTTATGGTTATACTCTATGGAAAAGGGCATTAGTAACAATCAGTAAAATTTTCACTACTTAGAAACTATGACTACCTTAGTAAAATCTTACATTAGAAGCGTTTTAACTTTGTAATAGGATGTCTAAGATTGAGCTATATTTAACAAGGGCAAGCTAAAAAACAAAAGCATGTTGCTATTATCTATAGTTGGTCTCTATATATCAAGCATTCCAGAAAAAGAGTAGTAAACAATGGGGTGGAGATTCTGCTGCCCCATGCAAACTCCTCACACTTTGTGGGAGGATTCGTGTTCCGTGCCTTGCAGAGGGAAATCACCTTAAGTGACCATGCTGGTGGCTCACGTCATCTCCCCCTTTGTTTTTTTACTTTAATTGGAATGTCTTGAGTTCAACTTGTAGATTTAGCAGCCTGTTTCTTAAGATCCCAAGGAAGAATTTTTTGTAAGTTCATTAATGTGATGAGCCTTATGCACCTCCTGAACTAATGCTGTAGTAGCAATGGCAAATGAACTGATAATTCCTATTAATGCAGTGATGCCACGAATCTCTTAGGGTGCATTTACCCTTGCTTCTAATTTTTTTACCTATAATTTTTGAGTAGCTAGGGCATGGGAGACATTTTTAGATAATTGATCCACATGTTGTGCTGTGTGGACCTCTTGAACCAAAGCAGTAGTAGAAGCAGTTAAGGATCTTATAATGCCATAAGTGCAGTAATACCTAATATTAATCCTGCTACAAAATGTTTGTATCAAATAGAGAGTTATTAATTTCTTGAATAACCCATAGTCATCATACCAAGGAACAGTTAATTTAACAGGAAGTATTACATAAGGAGGTTGATCGACAATTATCATGAATTTGACATTAACATTTGGTGAGATACAATTGGTTAATATGCAGGCAGAACAGGTGATAGAATAATTATCATTCATTTTTAGAGTAATACTAAGAGTCCTTTGTGCTCAGCAGTCATATCAGCGATTTTACTGTGCTTGATGGTTGGGAGGATGTGGAGGAATTCGGGCTGAGTCAGTGGTGGTGGTGGAGGGTCTGACATAAGACCGAATTAGGTGATCTGGAATCCATAGCGCAGAGTCAGCGTCCTGTGGAAAGACACAAGCACTCCTCGCCCCCAGGTTAATATCACATCTGGTTTTTTTTTTTTCAGTTTATTTAGTCCCATGTTACTAATTCTTGTCTAGTTTGATGCAACTTTTAGTTAGTTCTGGCAATTTTTACTTAATGATCTTATATCCAACTTGAGAGTTCACCACAATATGATTGATAAGGAAGTTTAGTTATACTGTGACACACAACACTTTAATAGTCAGAATACTGAGTGATGATCTTGTTCTAGTAAAGAGGTGATAAAGCCAATCATAGAAACTGATTTTTCTGGGAAGGCAAAGAGAAAGCAACTACTTACATTTTCTTATTCAGAGCATAACAACATTGGGAGGAAACCTTGTCTTTTTGAACAAAGAGAAAGCAGACTTTTAATCTTATACTTTAAAATCCATTCATTTCAATCTTGGTCCATGCTGACATCTAAAATTCTATTCCAAAGTTTTCCCTTCACAAACCTTATACAACTTTCTCTGCATTCAGATTTTGTCCCATGCCATTTTTTCCCAAATAACCATCTTATTTAGGACAAAATTATCTTCTTTTACCTTCAACAAAAATGTATTTCCATTTCTTATCTTTCTTACTAATCTCCTACTTTTCTACATACAGAGTTGCTTTCCTTATTTCCTTATTAAATTTCCTTATTAAAGAAAGAGTCCTCTTTCTTTAGACTCAATAAGGCCTATAGATTCTCACTAAGTTCTGACCTACTGCCCCGTCTCTTAATCTGTCTACTCTCTACAGGCGGGTCTGCAGCACCATAGGTCCATTTCTATTTTATTATTTTTTTGCTCTTAATTTTATTATTTTGTTTCCTATTCGGGTTTTATTTGTTCTTTTCTAGTTTCTTAATATAGAAATCAAAATCATTTATTTGAAACTTTTCTCCTTCTCTGATATAGGTAGGTAATCTTATAAATTGCCTTTTAAGGACTGCTTTTGTGACATTCCACAAGTTTTGTTTTTTTTTTTTTAAGATTTTATTTATTTATTTGACAGAGAGAGAGATAACAAGTAGGCAGAGAGGCAGACAGAGAGAGAGAAGAGGAAGCAGGCTCCCTGCTGAGCAGAGAGCCTGATGCAGGCCTCAATCCCAGGACCCTGAGATCATGAACTGAGCCAAAGGCAGAGGCTTTAACTCACTGAGCCACCCAGGTGCCCTTCCACAAGTTTTAATAGGCTGTGTTTTTACTTTCATTCCGTTCAAATTGTGTTCTAATTTCCTTTTTGATTTCCTCTTTGATTCATGGGTTCTATACAAGTATGTTATTTAGCTCAGAAATGTTTGGAGATTTTTCTACACATTTTTTATTATCATTAATTTCTAATTTATTCCATAGTGGTCAGAGAACATATTTTGTTTAACTTGAATCCTTTCATTGAGGATTTGTTTGAGACTTCCATTTGTTTTATGGCTGCTAATTTTGACTCACAAAAAAAGTCACAAGAAATTGTGAATTTTACTTTGTTGGATACTGAATATTTTTATATTCCTATGTATATTTTTGAGCTTTGTTTTACAATGCAATTAAGTTATTTAGAAACAGTTTTATCTTTTTCATTTTTGCTTGAAAAATATGTTAGGCTGTACTAGAGCAATGTTTCATCTAATTATTCCATAGTAGTAAGTCTAGATCCTTCTGTGTACTCTACCCAGGGCCCAATGAATTATATTTTTCTCCAGTGTGACTGGTAGGAACAGCTATCTGATATTCCCAGTCTAGAATCAGAACCAGTTCTTGTCTCACTAATCTTTTCTAATAGTTCTTTCTCAACCTTATGTAATTTCCTCCCATTTACTCAACGGAATACTTGGTAGACATCCTCTATAGATCTCCAGAGTTCACTCTGTAAAACTATCTCCATAGGTACCTGAGAAAGATCTAGGAACCTAGAGCTTTCTTAATTCTCATCTCCATCTCCACAACTCAGGGAGTCTACAAGTCTTCCCTTTGGTTTGTCCTCTCTGCACCATAACCTGGACACTCAAAGCTGTAAGCTGGAGAAAACATAGGACTGACCTAATTGTTTATCAACTCTCATGGATCACAGTTTCCAGCTGCCTGATGCCCAGTCTCGAAAACTGCGACTTTAATTTATAAAAAATATTTTAGCCCCATTTTATTGATTCAGATAAAAGATCACGTTTGGTCCTATTATTCATCTTGACCAAAAATGGAAATTCCCTATTCCACCATTTTATTTTATTTCTTCATTTTATTTATTAAGTAAGTTCCATGCTAAGTGTGGAGCCCAACATGGGTCTTGAATTCACAACTCCAAGATCAAGACCTGAGCTGAGATCAAGAATCAGAAACTTAACCAACTGAGCCACCCAGGTGCCCCATTCACCATTTTACACATGCCAAATTGGTAGTTTAATAGATTTAATCAAATATATTAAATATTTAATATATGTCTCAACTAATATATACGTTATACTTAAAATAAAAATTATTCAGTTAATTTCATATTACCCAATATGGTTCTGGAGATATTCTTTTATTTTAATTCTCTTTTTAAAAAGACTTTTATTTATTTATATGACATAGAGAGACAGCGAGAGAGGAAACACAAACGGGGGAGTGGTAAAGGGAGAAGCAGGCTTCTCATTGAGCAGGGAGTCTGACGAGGGGTTCTGTCCCAGGACGCCAGGATCATGACCTAAGCCAAAGGTATGCTTAACAACTGAGCCACCCAGGCACCCCAGTTCTGGAGATATTCTAATAAATCAAAGCCTTATATTCTATATTCTAAATATTGTCTCTCTCCCCCTCCATACTCCTTGATTTATTGGAGGCAGTTTTGAAAACTGGCAACAGATACTCAATGTTGAAATTTAGGAGTCAGAAAGAGTATAACCTAGAAAAACTTTTACTTTTAGATTAAAAATATTTGGTTACCAAAAGATGATGCCAACAGCTGCCAAATGAAAGAATTTGTATAAAGAACTTGATGAATCAGATGAAATCTTTTTATTTGAGACTAACATTGCTACTACTTTATCTAACATCCATGTACCAAGCTAAGATTGCCAACTTCTTCTACCTTATGTAATATCATGAATCTCTTTGGCATATCTGCAATTATAAGTGAAACTTACCAAATTTCAAAAGCAGCACCCTAAGACCATAGGTACTGTATCATTTATTTCAATTTTGAAAAGACTTTTCTGTTTTCCTTGACAAAGTTACCAAATATAAGAACTTAGCTAAAGTAAACTACCCTTTTCTTAATGTTTGCATTGGTCACTCATGATCTAAAAAATTAAAAATTAGATATACTAATTGTATGTTCTTTAGATGAAGCTTCAGCTTTATCTGCTTCATATCATTACCAGCTTTTATTTTTTTATTTGTAACTGCATAATCATTTTTCTGTTCTTTGATATTCCTATAACATTATATAAGCATCCAAGCCATAAGAAGGAAGGAAAGAAACAAGGTGAAGTAAGGGAGGCAGGCAGGCAGGAAGGAAGGAATGGAGAGAGCAAAGTAGAAAGGAAAAAAAGGAGCATGAAGCAAGGGAGGACAAGCATTGAGGGATGCAAGAGCTCTATAAACTTAAAGAAGAGGGACCAAGTCTATTATATTCTATGAAGTATGCTCAGTTGTTCTCTGTTCTCTGTACTTCTCCCATTTTATTTCTGAAAAAAATTAAGTGACTTTTTTATGGGTACAATAGCTCCTTAACTAGTGACAGACAGTAGAATCTTTATGGCAGATTTTTGCATCTTCATGATGGATTTTTTTTAATTATATCAAATGAGATCTGCCATTACCTCACAGAGAAGCAATTTTGCTTTCTCACCGTTCAGTGCTAATATTGTGAATTTATTCACTGACGCTAAAAATTTCCCCAGACTGGCATTCTTTAATTCACTTTACAGATTAGTTTTTAAAAAGTCAGTGGTCTATGAAAATGAAATTTAATTCACAAAATGTGTATTGTCCCTACTTCTAATTTATATTCTCCTTTTTTCTTAGTTATCTGCATTTCCTTCAGTAAATTGTCTCTTTCACTTAGCACACAGAGTAGAGCATTTCCTTTTATGAAAGTCTCTTTAATCAATTCCAAATACATCTCTGTAGTTTTTTTTCTTTCTATAAAATGGAGATAATAGTACTTACCTGGTGATGTTATTGTGAGAATCTGTAAAGCATCTAATATATAGTAATGCTCAATAAATACTAAATACTTCTTTTCCTCCTATTATTCTCTCTCACATTCCCTAATACAACTCATCCTTAAATCGACAGATATATCTTGTTCCCTCACACCATTCTTTGCCCCCATGCCACTGCTTATGCTAGATTTCCTACTTACAAAACCTCCACTCATCAGAAACCAAATTCTTAACCATATTTTACAAGATTTTCTTCCAATTCTACTAAGTCTTGTCTACTAAATCTTCCTTTATGCCTCCCTCCTGTAATCTTCCTTACTGCCTGCTTCCTAAGTGTTTGTTTTGGCATCTGACAACCTATTAGCTTCTACACAGTTTCAGCACATGAGTTACATGTAGTTAGTGTCTTATCTTTCCAATAAGACTAGCGACTTCTTAAAGGCCATGATTTATTTTCATTTCCTATCCACACCACACACGTGCTTCAAATTTTTTAGATATTTAACAGATATCAATGAATACATGAATGAAAATATAATTAGACTCTCATTATACAATTTTACAGAATAAACTAATGATAAATGAGAAGGGAAGTCTGATTTTACATATTGTTCAATGCCTTTTCTCCAGCAGGACATCTTGGTTTTTCTCGTAGTAGGCACTTTCCTTTGTACTTTACTTTCAAGTTTGCTTTCTAATGGCAGAGCTTTCTTACCTGATGTTTCTGTCCTAGTTAAGGCACTTTGTGTTGTACTATATATTCTCTCCTAAAAATATGATTGCTTTTCTTCCTCAGCTTTATTTCCCCTTTCCTGAATAAAATCTATGGTCTGAATCATGATCTGAATAGTCTGAAAACAGGTGACAGTTTGCAGCTAATTTAAAAAATATATATTTTAAAGAAATACTGCTTATTATAGCTTACTTTTGGTGACACTACCACCAAAAGACATAATAGGTACATGCTGTCAAATACAGTAACAAAAAATAAATAATGAAATTTTGTCCAAATATAAAGAAGGGAGGACATATTATCCCAAGCGTGTGTGTGTGTGTGTGTGTGTGTGTGTGTGTGTGTGTCAGGGGAAGGGAAAGGGTCACATTGTTTTATATGATGTTAATAACATAATTTCTATGCTTGCTTTATTTTCTTTGGGAATTATTCCTTTGTGAAAATAGCCAAATATTTTTACAAAACCAAAATTTTGTCTCTTTCAAGCTTTATGCAAGGAAAGACAGAGATGTTTAATTTAGCTTCTAAATTGGGTTTAATTTAGTTTCTAAATTCTATTGCCTGTAATTTGAATATTTGTATTTGCATAGGTGTTGAACTCCTAACACTAAAGGTAACAGAAATTTCAAGACTTGTATTAGATGGTAATATTTATCATAAGCCAGGTGATACTAAATTATTCCTCGAGCATGACAATTTTAAATCAATCCAAGTATAAATATAACTTATATCTCTCTATGTGCCAATTTATTATGGTTTTAAGTTGAATAAAGAGTACTATTATGAAATAGTTGAAAATGGCTTATTAAAAAAAATAAAATGGTTTATTAAAGAGAAAAAATAAGAGCAAATAAAAATACCTCTGAGTATCTTTATAAAACAGAGGAAAAATATGATAAGTGAATATAAACATCGTATTTTTTTCCACTTTCTGGTGTGTTTGCTCATTCCAGTACGAATATATTAGGCTTAAATTTGTAACATTAAAAGTATATTTTTTGTTTATTTCATTTGGTGAAAATAACTGGGTCTTTAGATGCAGTCCTGATTCTCAAAGTTCTTCAGGATTGTCTGCAACATGTATCAACCAATCACCTCGCCTGTTTGGTTTTTTTTTAAGGTTTTATTTATTTATTTGAGATAGAGAGATAAAGAGATAGCGAGAGAGACCATGAGTGAGGAGTGGAGAGAGAAGCAGGCTCCCTGCTTAGCTGGGAGCCCAATATGGCATTTGATCTCAGGACCCTGGAATCATGACCTGAGCCAAAGGCAGATGCTTAACTGACTGAGTCAACCAGGCACCCCACTGCCTCCCACAAATTATACTTAACAATTGTTAAAATGCACAAATCATTTTGTTTCCAATACTGATAAAACATACATTTTTTTCTTTATACCCACTAATAATTTTATCACTTTTTCTGATTTTAATTTCCTTTTGTTTTGTACTTTATGATACAGTTCCAGTTGTATTAGTCTTGCTACCGTTTTGATTCAAAACAGTAACTATCCAGGACCCTCAAAGCCTGATATGGACTTCACGTTTTACAAACAGCTATAGAACCTCATACACCTTACCTTTACTGAAATAGGTTGTTTTAAATAATTCCACCATGAACTAAATGCTCCGATCAAAATAAAGGGGTGGACAGACTGGATAAAAAGAAAAAGACCCATCTATAAGCTGCCAACAAGAGACTCATTTTACACCTAAAGACACCTGCAGATTAAAAGTGAGAGCATGGTGGAGGCTGGGCAAGATGGCAGAAAGCTGGGTGGCCCCATTTCAGGGAGTTCCCTGAAGTGAGCTGAATTCCTGCAAAAAACACTGCAAGAACCCTGTGAGCACCCATGAAATCAGCCTGAAATGTAACATTTTACACTTCTGGATCTCTATCGGGAAAGAAGAGCATCGACAAAGAGATAGAGTGGAGTGGGAGCAATCAAAGTGATATCCAAAGACAAAGGGACGTGGGAGAGGAAGCCCACAGAGGCGACCCATTGAAAAGCAATACACCAGCATGAAAATGCTCTGTGTTTTTGAAACAACAGAAGATTATGGTCTGATTAAAAGTAGACAAAAATGGAGAGCTTGGGAGGCAGCCAGGGAAACGGGGATGAAGATCTGCAGAGAGAAAGCGCTCCCTGGTGTCATGTGAGGGAACACTGCAGGGCAGATTGTCTTTTTAAAACTGCCACTTCGGCCCACCCGCATTGCTTTTTTTTTGTTTTTCCGCCGCTTTTTTCCACCCCATGGGCCAGGTGCAGAGCCCCCAGGGAAGACAATTTTGCAGAATTGAGTGTGACTTGTGGGGCCGTGGGATCTCAGTCCCTCCTGAGGATGCACCACAGATTCCCTGGGCAGAGAAAAGGTCACACGACCCAAAATCAGTTGCGGTTTCCGTGACGTGGGAACAAGACGACAAGCAAGGGCTCCAGGCGCCAATCTGACCAGCAGCTGTAGGTACACCCGGTTGTGACAAGAGACCAAAAGGGAAGATACAGGGAGAGGCTGTGAGATCTGCACCATGCAGAAGATTGCTAGCTAAGGCCTCTCTCTGGGTAGGAGGTCTGGGGGCAGACATCTTGTTCTGGCCTGACTTTCTGAAAAGCTGCAAAAAGCCACAAAAGAACAAATCCTCCAAAAAACAAAAGCCTGAAAACTGGGTTGCCATGGAGCCCAGCCCCTAGGAAGGGGGTGGAGAGATTCTGCCCAGGTAAAAGGGACTGAAAGACAGCGTGGCAGGCCCCTCCCCTGGAAGACAAGCACAAGAGGACAACACCAAAACTGTAAAACCCCAACATGGGGGGAAAGGCAATATATTAAGCTCCTGGTACTACCCCAAAAGCTGTACGCTTTATAGATACAGCTTTTCAGTTTGTTTTCTTTTTTAACCTTTTTCTATTTTTACCTTTAAAGTTTCCACTTTAAATTTAAAATTCACTCTCATATTTTTTGTTCATTTAATTTTTAACCCACTTATTATTACAACATGATACTTAGTACAACACTCCATAATAACTTTTTTCAAACACATACCTGTGCTTCTTGTTTTCTGTGGTTGTTGTTGCTTCTTTTGTTTGTTTGTTTGTTTTTTCTGTTTCTTTTTCCTTTTTTCTTTCTTATTTCCTTTATTCTTTTTTCTTTTAAATATACATATAGTTATAAGCTTCAAGGTAATCCGGCATTCCTATTCAATACTACCCATATTCAAACCAATTTTAATCTCCCTATGTCTTTAGAAAGTGGACTCCTCTAACAATAATAACAAGACAAACCCAGGAGGATCTGAAATACTTTCCTTGCCCACAAGGAGGGTTTGCACTCACCTTCCCGCCCTATTCTGTCAGTGTTTCTGTGTAATTGCTTTTTCCTTTGTAATATATAAATACAGGTCTTGGGGCTCATTCAGGTTGGGCTTAGATTTTATTTCTTCAACTCTCTTTTACTCTTGATGGTCTTTTTCTTTACTCTCTTGTAGTTTTGTACCATATAAATCCTACCATTGGGGCCCATTCAGGCTGGGATTTTTTTTTTCTTGCTTCCTTTCTCTTCTTCTCTCTCTTTTTTTCTTTCTTCTTCCTTTTTGATAATAACTTCTGCTTGCTCTGACACCTTCCAGAGAGCAATTCACCTAAATAGTGGTTGATACATTCAGCTATACATCACCTCAACCACTCCTCACCATATTGACTCAGAGGAGGAACAACCAACAAGAGAAGAACCCTGAGAATGCAACCCCTGTCACAGAATTACTGGGAAAGAACATAAACAATATGACAGAAATGGAATTCAAGGTAGCAATCATTCAAGTACTGGCTAAGTTGGAAAAAATCATTAGTCTCAGGATAGAAGCTCTAATGACAGAAATGAAAGCCAAGGTTAGAAAGGCTATGGATGAGATGCAATCTAATTTAAATATGCTAACAGCTAGAGTAAGTAAAGCTGAAGATCATATTAGTGATTTAGAAGACAGATCAATTAAGATGGAGGAGAAAGAAGTCTTGGAACAAACAGCTAAAACCCATGAAAATAGAATTAGGGAAATAAATAATGCCATGAAAGGTACCACTATCAAAATTATTGGACTTCCTGAAGGAGTTGGGAGACAGATAAGCCTAGAAGATATAGTTGAACAAATCATAGAAAATATTTCCCTAATCTGGGGAAATGTTCATGTCCTAGAGGCAGAGAGGACACCCCCCAAGATCAATGAGTCCAGAAAAACCTCCAGGCACATAATTGTGAAATTCATGAATCATAAAATCAAAGAATGTGTCTTGAGGGCAACTAGGGGCAAGTGATTCCTTACCTATAGAGGGAGGACCATCAGAATAACATCAGACCTATCCAAAAACCTAGGAAGCCAGAAAGGGCTGGCAAGACATATTCAGGAAATTACATGACAAAAATATATAACCAAGGATAATGTACCCAGCAAGGCTGACTTTCAGAATGGAAGGAGAGATAAAGAGCTTCCAGGACCACCAAGATCTAAAAGATTATGCAACCACCAAGCCAGCACTTGGTGGGGTTCAATAAACGAGAAATGAACCCAAGAGTGACGCAGAACAGAAATTTACAGAAGTAATCTATAGAAACATGAATTTCACAGGCAACATGATGTCAATACAAACCTATTTATCAATAATCACTCTCAATGTGAATGGCCTAAATGCTCCAATAAACAGGCACAGGGTTGCAGACTGGATAAAATGACAGGACCCATCCATATGCTGTTTACAAGAGACACATTTTGAATCTAAAGACACTTCCATTGAAAGTGAGGGGATAGAGGACCACCTTTCATGCCAATGGACCTCAAAAGAAAGCTGGTATAGCAATTCTCATATCAGACAAATTGGATTATTTTTTAAAAGATTTTATTTATTTGACAGAGAGAAACACAGCTAGAGAGGGAACACAAGCAGGGGGAGTGAGAGAGGGAGAAGCAGGCTTCCTGCCGATCAGGGAGCCCAATGTGGGACTCGATCCCAGGTCTCCATGATCATGACCTGAGCTGAAGGCAGTCGCTTAACCAACTGAGCCACCCAGGCACCCTGACAAATTGGATTTTAATCTAAAGACTGTAGGCAGAGATACAGAAGGACACTACATCGTTCTCAAAAGGTGTAGACACTAAGGAGATCTAACAATTGTAAATATTTATGCCACCAACATAGACCAGCCAACTACATAAGCCAACTGTTAAGCAAAATAAAGTCATATTGATACAAACACATTAACTGTGGGAGATCTTAACACACTACTGTCAGCAATGGGCAGATCATCTAAACAGAAAAACAACAAAGAAACAAGAGACTTGAATGACACATTGGACCAGATGGATCTCATAGATATATTCAGAACATTCCACCCTAAAACAGCAGAATACTCATTCTTCTCGAGTGCACATGGAACTTTCTCCAGAATAGACCACATACTAGGTCACAAATCAGGGCTCAACTGATACCAGAAGATTGAGATTATTCCCTGCATATTCTCTGACCACAATGCCATGAAATTGGAACTCAACCACCATAGAAACTTCAGAAGAAAATCAAACACTTGGAAGCTAAAGACGATCATACTCAAGAATCTGTGGATCAACCAGGAAATCAAAGAAGAACTGAAACACTTCATGGAAACCAATGAGAATGAAGATACATCGATCCAAAACCTATGGGATACAGCAAAGGCAGTCCTAAGGGGGAAATACATAGCCATCCAGCCTCTCTCAAAAAAATAGAAAAATCTCAAATACACCAACTCTCATTACACCTTAAAGAACTGGAAAAAGAAAAAAAAATTAAACCAACCAACCCCCACACAAGATGGGAAATAATTAGGATTAGAGCAGAGATGAATTAATCAGAAACTAGAGATACAGTAGAACAAATCAACAAAACTAGAAGCTGGTTCTTTGAAAGAATCAATAAGATTGATAAACTATTAGCCAAAATCATCCAAAAGAAAAGGGAGAAGACCCAAATTAATAAAATTATGAATGAAAGGGGAGAGATCACAACTAACACCAAGGAATTAGAAACAGTCATCAGAAACTACTACCAACAATTATATGCCAATAAGTTTAACAACCTAGAAGATATGGATACATTCCTGGAAACATATAAACTTCCAAGACTGAAACAGGAAGACATTGACAATCTGAATAGACCTATATATCTAGTAACGAGATTGAAGCAGTGATCAAAAACCTCCCCAAAAACAAGAGTCCAGGACCAGACAGATTCCCTGGGGAATTCTACCAATCATTCACAGAAGAGATAACACCTACTCTCTTGAAGCTGTTTCAAAAATTGAAACAGTAGGAAAACTTCCAGATTCTTTCTATGAAGCCAGAATTACTCTAATCCCCAAACCAGACAAAGACCCCATCAAAAAGGAGAACTTCAGACCAATATCTCGATGTATATGGATACCAAGTTTCTTAACAAGATCGTTGCTAACAGGATCCAACAACACATTAAAAAGGTTATCCACGATGACCAAGTGGGATTTATCCCAGGGATGCAAGGGTGGTTCAACACTTGCAAATCAATCAATAATACAACAATAAATAAGAGAAGAGAGAAGAACCACATAGTACTCTCAATTGATGCAGAAAAGGTATTTGACAGAATACAACATCCGTTCCTGATTAAAACTCTTTAAAGGGTTTTAAGTGGGATTTATTTAGGGGTACAAGGATGGTTCAGTATTTGCAAATCAATCAATGCAATACATTACATCAAAAGGATAAGATATGTATGATCAGAAAAAGCACCTGACAAAATACAACATTTATTCATGATAAAAACCTTCAACAAAGGAAGTTTAGAGGGAACATATCTCAACATAATAAAGTCCATATATGAAAATCCACACCTTACATCATCTTCAATGGGGAAAATAACTGAGAGCATTTACCTTATGATCAGGAAAAAGGCAAGGATTCACACCCTTACCACTTTTATTCAACATACCACTGAAGTCTTAGCCACAGCAATCAGACAACAAAAAAAATAAAAGGCATACAAATTGGTAAGGGAGAGGCAAAACTTTCACTATTTGCAGATGACATAATACTCTACATAGTAAACACAAAAGACTTCACCCCAAAACTGCCAGAACTGCTAAACTAGTTCATTAAAGTCACAGGATACAAAACCAATGTGCAGAAATCTGTTGAATTTGTATACACCAATAATAAACCAAGAGAAAGAGAAAGTAGGTGAACAATCCCATTTATAGTTGTACCAAAAATAATAAGGTACTTAGGAACAAAGTTAACCAAAGAGGTGAAAGACCTATATTCTGAAAACTATAAAACACTGATGAAAGAAATTACAGATGATACAAAGTAATGAAATACACTCCATGCTCATGGATTGGAAGAACTAATATTGTTGCCCAAAGCAACCTATATATTTAACACAATCCCTATCAATATAACAAGAGCATTTTCCACAGACGTAAGACTAACAACCCTAAAATTTGTATGAAACCACAAAAGATCCTGAATAGCCAAAGTAATCTTGAAAAAGAAAGGCAAAGCTGGAGGCATCACAGTTCTGGACTTCAAGATATATTATAAAACAACATAGAAAACCCAGAAATCAACCCACAAGTATATGGTCAATTAATCTTTGACAAAGCAGGAAAGAATATGCAATGGGAAAAAGTGTCTTTTAAAAAATGGTGCTGGGGGGTGCCTGGGTGGCTCAGTTGGTTAAGCGACTGCCTTCGGCTCAGGTCATGTTCCTGTAGTCCCAGGATCAAACTCCGCGTTGAGCTCCCTGCTCGGCGGGAAGCCTGCTTCTCCCTCTCTCACTCCCCCTGCTTGTGTTCCCTCTGTCGCTGTGTTTCTCTCTGTCAAATAAATAAATATCTTTTAAAAAATAAAAAATAAAGAATAAATGGTGCTGGGAAAATTGGACAGGAATATGCAAAAAAAAAAAAGAATCTGTACCCACTTTCCTACACCATACACAAAAATAAGCTCAAAATGGATGAAATACCTAAATGTGAGATCGAAAACCATCAAAATCCAGTAGGAGAACACAGGGAGTAGTAACCTTTTGATATTGGCTATGGCAGCTATTTTCTAGATATGTCTCCTGAAGCAGGAGAAACAAAAGCAAAAATAAATGATTGGGACCACATTAAAAAAACAAAAAAAAGCTTCTGCACAGTAAAGAAAACAATCAAAACTAAAAGACAATCTACAGAATGGGAGAAGGTATTTGCAAATGATATGTCTGATAAAGATATCCAAATTATATAAAGAATTTACAAAACCCATCCAAGAAATAAATAATCAAATTACAAAATGGGCAGAAGACATGAAACAGATGGCCAACAGATACAGGAAAAGATGCTCAACATCACTCATCATCAGGGAAATACAAATCAAAACTACAATGAGATTATATCACCTCACACCTGTCAGAGGGGCTACAATAAAAAACATAAGAAACAAGCATTGGTGAAATGTGGAGAAAAACAAACCTTCTTGCACTGCTGGTGAGAATGCAAACTGGTATAGCCATGGTGGAAAACACCATGGAGGTTCCTCAGAAAATTAAAAATGGAACTACCCTATGATCCAGTAATCACACTACTGGGTGTTTACCCAAAGAATATAAAAACATTAATTCAAAGGGATACATGCACCCCTATGTTTATTGCAGCATTATTTACAATAGTAAAAATATAGAAGTAGCCTGTGTCCATTGCTTGTGGAATGGATAAAGAAGAAGTTACACACACACAGAGAGAGAAAGAGAGAGAGAGAGAGACAGAGAGAGAGAGAGACAGAGTATATTATTCAGTTACAAAATAAGAATGAAATCTTGCCATTTGCAATGACCTGGATGGAGCTGGTGAGTATAATGCTAAGTGAAATAAATTTATCACAGAAAGGCAAATACCATATGATTTCAGTCATATGTGGAATTTAAGAAACAAAACAAACTAGCAGGGGAGAAAGAGAGAGACAAATCAAGAAACAGACTCTTAATTATAGAGAATAAACTGATGGTTTCTAAGGAGGGGGGTTGGGAGGAATGGGGTAAATAGGTGGTGGCGATTAAGGAGTACACTTGTCATGATGAGCACCAGGTGATATATGGAAGTGCTGCATAACTATATTGTACACCTGAAACAAATCTTAAATTTTATGTTAACTAATTGAAATTAAAATAACAACTTTTAAAATTTTTGAAAAGGGGTGCCTGGGTGGCTCAGTTGTTGGGCATCTGCTTTCTTCAGCTCAGGTCATGACCCTGGAGTTCCAGGATCAAGCCCCGCATCAGGCTCCCTGCTTGGTGGAAAGCCTGCTTCTCCCTCTCTTGCTCCAGCTGCTTATGTTCCCTCTCTCACTCTGTTTCTCTCTGTCCAATAAACAAATAAAATATTTTTTAAAAAATTAAAAAAAAATTAATTCCACCATGAGAACTGAAATAATCCAGTATCTTTTCTTTATTAAACTTGCTAATTGAATAGTTAATTCCCATTGGTTAGTCCTTCTATTTGGGTTTTCTAGAGTAATTAAAATACAGTGTTAAGTTAAAAATTATTTAACACAATTGTGGCCTATTTGACCCAAGGATTCTTTTTCCATTATTTGTATTAATATTTATGTGCTATCACTATTTCTGTATAATTTTAATCCATGAACTTGTCATGTTTATACTATGTGTGTATAATATAAATTTTAATCTTTATTATGAAAAAAATTTGAATGATTAAAAATTTAAATTAAACTTTTAAATCATTATGCTTTCAAAATTTTGTTGTTATAAATACTGCCTTCTTAGATATACAAATGTAGAGCATTAGAACTTAATTTGCATTGTGGTTTAAAAAGTGTTACGTCATGCCCTTAGTATATAGAGCTGTTTCTTTGAGAGAAGGCAGATTTTTTTTTTTTTTAAATAGAGAATACCCCAAAAGAAGCCTTCAGAAACATAGGGGTAATTCATGCTGGAAACTTCTTCTGAGAGAAGAATGATAGAACTCCTGGTTGAGGTTAAGTCCCAGATAGTTATCACCCAGAAACCACTCAAATTATCAGTGCTTTGGAAAACAATAGCTGAGTTTGTGGTGATGAAGCAAGAGACGTATAACCATGCTCTAAAGCATGGCACATGTCTTTGTTGAGGGCAAAAAATATCATTAACAAACTTATAACAACTTTATCATTCTCTATAGATGTCTAATTTTGTTGAGTTCTGACTATTTGCCAAATACTAAGTAGCCTCATATTTAATCCTCTTAAAATCTCTATGCAGTTGAGATTATCATACCTATTTTCAGGTGAGAAAAAATATGAAATGAAAGATAACATAATTTGTTCAAGTCAGAGATGGACATCATTATTTACTTGATAAGTGTGTTAGAATGTGATGGGCCAGTCTTCTGTACTGATAGCATAAAGCATCTATAAAATAATAGGCAATAGCAGACAATTCTCTAGTTTCTCCTTTTTTCTTCTTGGTACATGTCATAAAACGGACAGCTTTTGGAATAAATATAGTCTTAAGTTTTCAGACAATGTGGTAATAGAATGCATGAAATAGGTACCTATAAATAGGTCAGGTAAAATTTGGAATTGTTGGTTAAAATATAGTAGGAGTGGAGCTATGTTTACGTACTTGTGTGATGGAATATGCCATACTGGATTTCTCTGTGGGTCCATATACAGGGTGTGTATATGAAGTCACATAATTGCAACAATCAAGTCTCTTAAAACCACAGAGGAGGGGCGCCTGGGTGGCTCAGTTGGTTAAGCGACTGCCTTCGGCTCAGGTCATGATCCTGGAGACCCGGGATCGAGTCCTACATTGGGCTCCCTGCTTGGTGGGAAGCCTGCTTCTCCCTCTCTCACTCCCCCTGCTTGTGTTCCCTCTCTAGCTGTGTTTCTCTCTGTCAAAAAAATAAATAAAAATCTTAAAAAAAAAAAAAGAAAACACAGAGGCGAGTAGTTTTTATTCATCTGCCCCCTTCCCTCAATGAAGACATCCTCGGAAGTGAATCACAGCACTTATACAGTGACTATTGTGTCTGTGCAATGTCATGTATCACTTTAGACATACGTCCCTTCCTCTATTTAGATTACAGATTCAAAGACTATTTTGAGATTCATATATACTCTTCAAGTCCAGAGCACCAGAGAGAGTACTCCTTCTATGGGAGATACTAATAAACAATTTGGTAGAATGTTAAGACAAGACAATATGGCAGCTTGAGGTAAAAAGAACTGAGTACAGATGGTGGCACCATCTCTGACTTGAACAAATTATGTTATCTTTCATTTCATATCTTTTCTCACCTGAAAATAGATATGATAATCTAGACCTCATAGATATTTTAAGAGGATTAAATATGAGGCTACTTAGTATTTGGCAAATAGTCAGGACTCAACAAAATTAGACATCTATGAAGAATGATAAAGTTGTTATAAGTTTGTTAATGATATTCATAATCATATATAAAAATTCATATTTGTTGAATCAACCTTACAGATTTAAACACAATCTGGCTAGGTAAGAGCTAGCAAAGGAAGTGCGTTAGAAATAGATATCTGTCCTGATAATTCCACCTCCAAGGTATCTCTGGCTTCTCCTTCCCTCACGGATCTCCACATCAATCTCCCTAGTCAAAGCACCATCATTTCTAACCTACTCAACTGCTTCAGACTGCTCACTATTCTCCTTGCGCTGCTCTGGCACTCTATACTATATATTTGCCATTTACACCTCTAGGTTTATTCTCCACACTTCATCCAGCTATGGGCCTCTAGTGATTACTCTCCATGGATAACATTCTCAACCTCCGGCTTTCCCTGGCTTTGGTCAATGGGAGATCACCTATAGGAGATTTGACTGCTCCTTTCTAATGAGTCATAGTTTGACAATGATAAGTTTTCTTTCTTTGGGTCACAGCTTTTATTACCAGGAGCATTCTTCTGTAGTTAAAATTTTTCCTTGGGTTTCTATAACCTCTTCCTTTGCCCCTTCAAGTTTGCTAGCCCAGGATGTTTCAACAACCCTTATTGGTTTCCTTTAACCCTGACCTCATCTTTGCAAAGTCACTTTATTAATCACTTTTCAATTATGCTTCCTTGAGTGTGTCATCTATCTCTTGCTGGACCCTATCTGATTGATATATATCCCACCATCTCCCAATACCCCAATTACACCTATTTTTCACAATGCATCATCTAGAATGTGAACTGTGCCCTGCAACTCTCTTCTTCTGAACTTGGTTCACTGGATTCTACCTCACTGAACTTTGTGTTGCATATACTGCCCTTCTTTCAGCTTTTCCTATGCACAAAGATTTCTGCTTTAGGTTGTTTACAAGTAATCTGTCCTCTTCCAGGAACATGGACCTTCCCTATCCATACTAGGGACTCAGTAAATATTTGTAAAATTACTTAATAAACATTTTATAATTGGTATGATTATTTTCTATTATTTTATTGCTTGATTATCTAATGAGCTGGTCTTTAAAAATCTCTTTTCAGTATTTTCATCTATTCTATACTAATATTCACCTTGTGATAATTAAACTAGATCACTATTTCTATAAAAATAATTAAACTTCTTAGTAAATAGTGTACATGTGTAGGTAACATATATTAAAATAGTTTTAGTATGATTTAGATATTCCGTCTCTTGGTCACCCAGCATACTTAGTGACATTTTCTTTTCTTTTTTTTTTTTTAAGATTTTATTTATTTGGCAGAGGGAAACACAGCCAGAGAGGGAACACAAGCAGGGGGAGTGAGAGAGGGAGAGGCAGGCTTCCTGCCGAGCAAGGAGCCTGATGTGGGGCTCGATCTCGGGTCTCCAGGATCATGACCTGAGCCAAAGGCAGTCGCTTAACAACTGAGCCACCCAGGTGCCCCACTTAGTGACATTTTCCGGGGGGTCTTTGTGCTGCTGTAACTTCTTCCAAAAAATATTTGCCCAGTAGGGCCTTGGGTTACAATTGTTTTAGTAATTTTCTCTTTAAATAATATGGTTAAGAGATATTTCTTGGCTCCCATTCTGTAATTATGTTTGTCATTCCCTTGTTGCAACATTTATATTTTGAAGCTTTCCACATGTTGACCAAAATCCTAACATTTTCAGTCAATGATAAAATTTGGCTCTCACCCCAATCGTTATTTCATTGTTTGGTTGTGACACATAAAATGTAAAACCATAAACTTTTGATCTTCCTAGGACATTTACCTCTAATTTTGTTGGGAACTATGTAATTATTTTTAACATGCTTCTCTTTTAAAAATATTTTTTGTGTTTTCCATTGAAGTACAAAATATATTTATCACTAAAAAAATTAAAATCCCAGAAAGGCAGAATGTAGGAAAAAAATCACCCATCATCCCACAAATATTTAACACTTCAGTGCCATATCCAGTTCTTTTGTTGTGCATATTTTATATGCGATTAGATGCAAAATTGTATTTTGCAAATGCAAAAAATATAATTTTGCATCTAATTGTATATAGATTACATTTATAATTGTATAAAGATTGCAAAAGAGATACAAAATTATATTTCTAATTTTTAAAATGATTTTTATACTTATAAAAATAATACATGCCCCAGGCTACAGTAATCTCCATGTAAGAAAATTTTAATTTTGAAGGGTCAATTTTGGCAGTTAAATACTTATTCATAATGTTCTCATTCACTAATTTGTAATCTTGGAGGCTTTATCATAAAAGAGCTGACATTTATCTTTATGCCATATTTAAATAATGGATATACCAAACAAATTAATAATATGAAGATGAAGGATCATGTTTGACTTAAAAGAAAAATATAGTCTTAGAGAAGATAGAAAATTAATACAGCAAACTTAAAAACTATATCTTGTAAAGTCTTCTTCATGTAAATTTCAGTAAATAATTTAGAGTCCGCAAAATTTATAGGATAATTTTTGTGTGAAAGATATAAAGTCCCTGTCCTTAGGGAACATGCAGAAGACTAGAGAAGCTTAAGGGAACATGTACTTTTAACACAAAGGAGCATCTTACACCAAATGAGAATGACAGAGAGAGAGATTAAGAAAGAAAGAGAGAGAGAGAGAGAGAGAGAAGATAGGGGATGCTCTAGTGGATTTGGGATTTTACTCACAGTTCTGCCACTTTTAGACATGATTCTTAATTTCACAGTGCTTCAGTTTCCACCTCTGGAGTATGGGAAAGAAAATAAAATACATATTTCAGGTCACTGTTTTATTGTTGTTATTGTTGTTTTTAGAACATTTTTATTGTCCTATAAAGAAACAATAAAGAAACCCTGTACCCTTTAGCAGCCAGTTTTCATTTCATCCCCAAATCCCCAGGCCTTGAATGTTTCCAGTTATATGAAATGTCCAGAATAGGCAAATCTGTAAAGACCAGTCACTGTTGATCTAAATAACATATCTAGCTCTGTGTCTGGTATATTAGAAATCTTCAGTAAATAGTAACTTTTATTCCTAGACCTGGTACTAGGAGAAAAATTAGAAAGACTATTTAAGAGGTCATTATTAGGATAATTCTAGTAAACATTAATGAGAGTCTGGCTTAGAACAGTGGTAGACAAAGTAGAATGGAAAAGTAGATATTGGAAAGTATTCCATAAAAGCATACACAGGGATTAGTTACATAGAAAATGAAGGTGAAAAGAAAAAAGAAAAAAAAAAAAACCAAGATGACTTGAGATTTTGACCTTTGTGAATGAGAATATAAAACTTGGGACCCACTCAAGCAAAATGAACCAAAGTGTATGGGTTTAGAGCACTGGCACTGGCATTTTTTAAAAGCACTCCAGATTATTCCAACATATCACAAGTATTAAAAACAACGTTTGAGATTTTTTTATGTACATACAACTATATACATAAGTATTCAAAATTAAATTTAAATGAAATTTAATTGTAACGGTTTTAATTTATTTAAATAGTTTTAATAAATGAATTTATAAAAATTCAGTACACATAAAACAGGAAAATAAAATCTATAAAATTGGTAGCTCACCTTCCCCTTTTTAAAAGATTATATACTGGTGGATGCTTTGTTTTTAGAAAAAATGCCAAAGAGCATTTAAGTTGACGAAGGCAAGTCATGGCACCAAAAGGAAGACTTTAGAATTGATGCATATTGCTTTGCCCAAAGCTATAACTTGAAATCAGTGAGAGACAATTCTTACGAACAGAAGAAAAGCCTAAAAACTAGAAGGGGTGGGAGGATGTCCAGTGAGGAACACAACATTTTCAAGTGTTGAAAGAATTGTCAAGCAAAATTTTATATCCTGTGAAAAATATCCTTTGGGAGTGAGGGAGAAATGAAGACATTCCTAGATAAAAGAAAATGAAGATAATCTGTTGTTAGAAAATCTACCCCTAAAATGGCTAAATAAATTCTCTAGTGAGGAGCAAATGAGAACAAAAGAAGTCTTGGAACTTCAGAAAGAAAAGAAGAGCACTGGCATGAATTTTAAAAAAAAGGTACATATAAGAAATTAACCCACTTCTTATGAGTTCACTAAGTCAAATTTGATGGATGAAGAAAAAAATTATAACATCATCAGATGTGGTGCTCAGTGTATGTAGAGGAAATACTTAAGATGGTTATAATTAAAAAGTTGGACAGATTAAAGAGCTTAATTGAAGTAAGGTTTTCATACTTCACTCAAACTTGTGAAATGCCAACACTGATAGATTGTGAGAAGTTATATGTTTATATTGTAATACCTAGAGTGTCCTTAAGAAAATTATGTAAAATGTTATACTCAAAGACACTACTGATAAATCAAGATGAATCCTAAATAATGAATAAATAACCCACAGTACAGTAACATAAGAGAAACAGAGGAAACAAACGGAAAACAAATAATAAACTGGCAGACTTAATCCATATCAATAACTGTCTTAAATGTAAATTGTCTAAATATGCAAATTAAATATAAAGACTGCGGCACCTGGGTGGCTCAGTTAGTTAAGTGTCTGACTCGATTTCAGCTCAGGTCATGATCTCAGGGTTGTGTGATCCAGCCAGGTGTCAGGCTCCATGCTCATCAGGGAGTCTGCTTGGGATTCTCTCTCTCTCCTTCTGCGTCCCCCCACTCATGCTCTCTCTCTCTTTAATAAATAAATAAATCATTTTAGAAAAAAAGACGGAGACTGTTAAAAGTGTGTAGAAGAATATAATCGAACAATATGCTGTCTACAAGAAATTCACCTCAGATACAATGACAAAAGTAAGTTGAAAGGAAACAAAGAAAGGGTTTTCTATGTTATGTCCATACAGTTTTTGACATTTTAAGCACATGAATACACTATCTAAAAAGTAAATTAATAAGTTTTAAAAAGTTGTCCATAAACTGATTTAGGAACAAGGCTGAGAACAATTTCCTGTTTTTAAAAATAATTGAGTAGGTGAGCACCTCGGTGGCTCAGTTAGTAAGGTGTCTGCCTTAGGCTCAGGTCACAATACCCGGGTTGTGGGATCGACCCCCACATGAAGCTCCCTGCTTGTCCTCTCTCTTACTCTCTCTGTCTCTCTCTCTGAAATAAATAAATAAAATCTTTTAAAAAAATAACAAAAATAAAATACTTGAGTAGGAAAACAGTCTTTACAATGGAGTTTGGGATTTTCCACAGGATATCACATGGATACCACAGACACTGTAATTAGTTTTTAGAAGAAAACAATACCACAGAAAGGTGAAAAACTTTGGGTGATTTGCATTACAGATATGTTATAAACATCTCTGCAAATCAGCATATATACACACATAAATGTATTTCTATATGCACTTTTATATGTCTGTATATATTTACATACATTTATATATATGATATATTTACATACATTTTCACAAAAATTTGTTATTGCTTATATAGCATGGGTTACTATAGTCATTTCTCATTTGTTGAAAAATTATATTGTTTTTACTTTTTTGTTTTTGTTAGGACTGTAATTGTATTCTAAGGAAAACCCTTGTTCACCTATCGGTTACTCTTTAGGGTAAATTCTAGAAATGGTCATCCAGATCAGAGATCATCCAAATGCTTGCCTTTTTTTTTAAGATTTTAATTTATTTGACAGCTAGAAAGGGAACACAAGTGAGAGAGGGAGAAGCAGGCTTCCCGTTGAGCAGGGAGCCTGATGTGGGGCTCGATCCCAGGATTCTGGGACCATGACCCGAGCTGAAGACAGACACTTAATGACTGAGCCACCCAGACACTTGTTAATACATATTGTTAATTACTACTCCAGAAAGGTTATAATATGTATAGCATTGTTCTTGGAGTTTTATCTTTTAAGTCAGAAAAATATCATATCAGAGGAGGGACCCTATTTTTCAAGAACACGGCAGTATGCTCCCATCATCACTATCAATGTCAAATTACTAAAGCAGTTGATCCTGAAGTCTATATGCTATAATTTCTGTTCTGTTCTACACTTAAGGCATGAGTATGCTTGTCATTCATGGAATGCTAAATAGCTAATGCATTCTTAATTCTCTTTGCAACCAAAGTACTGGTATATTTGTTACAGATATTCACGCCCAAGGGAATGATGCAGTTTCTTGGGTGAGCCTTTGATTTTTAATAGAAGAAGATATGTCAGAAAACATCTGGTAAAGAAAAGAGAAAATATAATGTGATATTTGCTAGTTCTTAAAAAATGCATAAATAGACCTTAGAATCAGATAAATAATTCCCTCTCTGACATTGTATGTAATGACAGTTTGAAAGTAATTTATGGAGAGGAATAATGAGTGGGAAATCATTCATACACCAATGAATTATTATGTATACATGAATTATATATATTATTTCCCCTCATCAAGATCTCAGTGGTTTCCCATAAAATATTGCTTTGAATTTGCTATTACTTCAGTTTTCAGAAGACAGAATGACCCAGAGCTCATGAACTTTGTTTATGCAATATGATTCAAGTGGTACAAGTATTATAAGGCAGGTCATGCCCTTGGAATAGTGGCTACCAAGGGACCTTTTAAGCTGGCTTCTCACTCTCTAATACTTTTTTAAGGAATGAAAGACTGACAGCTACAAGCACATAGTTCCTATGCAGTTTCTTTAAAATAGAATTTCCATTGCATCATACTGTTTGAGAACAGGAGCTAAAATAAATAGAAGTAAAAATGTATTAACTTGCACATACATACATGTATATGTATATATACATAAATATCCATATATAACATACATGCATATATGTATGTAGCTTATGGATATATACTATATATAAGGAAATATATATTATACATATATATGATACATTAATGTTGATGTCTTATAAGGTAGCTACAATATTGCAATGATAACAGTTAACATTTATTGAGGATATTAACAAGTCATGAAATTAATGTGCATTAACTTACCAATCTTCACAATGACCCACCTTGGTTGATAATATTATTACTATCTCCCGTTTAAAGATGGTATACTGTTAAAAAGTTGCCCAAGATCATATCAACAAGAAGACACAGGGCTGTAATTTTAACCATATCAGTGATTTCAGATCCTAACCTCTTAACTATGGTACCCCAATTTAACTCTTTCTAACTAAATTTGTAGCTAGAGAAATGGAATTACCTTCTTTTAATTTCTGAGCCCTGAAAACCCACTTCATAGGTTCCCAAGGCATCTATCTTATTACCAACTGTCTGAAGCCTTCATATGTCCTACCTCTACCCTGTTTCTTAGGATTATGCCTTTTAAAAGGAATCATATCATGTCCATGCTTGGAGCTCTTTCATGGAGTCATGTCACTGTTGAATAAATCCTTCTTTTTTAAAATATACTTTATTAAAGGACCCACACCATTTCTCTTATGAAAACACAATACCTTTGAAATAAGCTCAATGCCCAGCAGAAGGTATGGGGATCATACAGAATTTGAGTATATGTTTACTTCAGTGTCATCATAAGTGAATGATTCCAAACCAAAACTCATAAATTCTAATACTAAATCCATTAAATTGTTGATACCAGAAATACATATTAAAGCATATTCTTTTAATAAATATTTATTAAACATCAACTTTACACCAAAGAGTACTATAAGCACTTGAGATTCGGAAGTGAACAAGATTGTGAGATTTCTGTTTAAATATCAGAGGTAGCTGTATTATCATCCATGAAGAAAAGATAAGTTGTTATTATAAAATAATTGATGTTCAAAGTATTTGATTTTTCAAAGTATTTGGTATTTCTTTCTGGTTGATAATCAATTTACCCTGTTTAAAATCAGACATATAGGTATATTAGTGATGAAATAACTTGATATATCTATCAATTATACTGGTCATTTAGAACTATATCAATTAAATGTTGGAGAAAGAAATTATGGGAAAATAGATTCCTAGTTCATAATAACTACTATTTTTTTCAGAAAGATATTTTTCAGAACTGCCATTAATGAATAATATTCAGGCAAATTTGAAAGGTAAAAGCCCTTCAAACTTGCTGATCTATATTTACTCCCTTTCATGTTAATTTTACAGTAGTTAATGTATATTTTTAATTAATGGAATTTATGGATAATTTTCTCATAAATTCTAAACCAAGTCATATTTTCTGTCCTAGTTTCTATAAGTCTGGCAGGGAGCAGCTTCCTTCTTTGACAAACTGTTCTTTTTATACTTAAAGAACTGTGATTCACTCTTTTATGTAATTATGAGTAAGCTATATATTCTCTCTTCTTTTAAAAGGTAGTAGTATAAGGAGCAAAATATTAGTATAGTCACACAGCCATGTGCGACCCCTTCATTAGCTATAAAACAGCCTACTTCTGATAATCAGTGGACAATCGAATGTTTTTTCTCTGGATTTCAAAGTTATATAAAGTCTGTCCTACAGTTATGTAACATCTGTCCTATAAAAAATGATGTCAAATATCATGTTTTCTACTGAGAGAGTATCTTTTAGAGGGAGGAAAAAAACAATGTGATGCCACTTTATATTCTTTCTATTATCAAAAATTGGAAAGTTGGACATGGGGTTATAATAATTCTCCTGTACTAGTGGGAGTGTAATGTTGTGACGCCATTCTGAAGAGCAATATGGCACTGATTTTGTTAAATTAAGTATTCTTATATATGCCATAAATACTACTCTTGTTTTCCAAAGAAGTTCTCCATGGGTCTGTAAGGGAATATAGATGAAATTATTATTCACAGTGATGTTTATAGTTATAAGAAGTTTGGGAAAAGCTGAATATCCATTTTACAAGAGCAGATAAGTTGGTTAAGCATCTACCTTCAGCTCAGGTCATGAACCTGGGGTCACAGGAGAGAGCCCTTCATCAGGCTCCCTGCTCAGCGGGGAGTCTGCTACTCTCTCTCCCTCTACTGCTTCCCATGCTTGTGCTCTCTGTGTCAAATAAATAATTTAAAAATTTTAAATTAAAAATATTATTCTGTTTTTAGCATGTGCAAAGGGCCAATTAAAGGTATACAAATCTGAAAGGGAGTAATGTATTTGACTTTATTCCCAATAGCATGATTATGTACTTACATTTGCATTTACATTACCTACATAATCATGTGGATTCTAGAACAAAACTGTATGTTTAGTAAAAGTCTTTTACATGAATATAAAAACAGCTCTATCCAAGTCAAAAAATGGAAACAACACAATATATAATAGGGTATTATGTAAATAATGTGTGGTATATTTAAACAATGCAATACTTCTTGGTAATACAAGAAAGAAACAGATTATTAATATACATGGATGAACATGGATGAACATCAAGCTGAGTAAAAGAAGTCAGATACAACAGAGTGCACAGTATTGGTTAGTAGTGGTTCTATTTATGTGGAGTCCTGTAATAGTGAAGATTAATTTAGAGTGCCATGGGTATATTTTATTGTAAAGTGTATACTTATAAATTCTACTAAATTACACAAATAAAATAAATATAGATATCAAAGGACATGTAAAATAATACACAGGTAGTTTCTTTGGATTATTTTTCTTCCTAATGCAGTTGGATTTAATAATAATATTTAAGGTTTTTTAAGTTTTATGAAATGGCTTGCTTATGGGGAAATGAGCACAGCAAAGTTTATATAAGATGTTATCAGAATATACTTTCTGAAAAAAGTAAAAAGAATACACTTTCTTTCAGACTTAGGCAATTTTCTAACCAAGGGCTATTAAATTTTAATAACAACTCTCCTGGAAGCACACTTGATTCATCCCTTTCCCTCACCTTCTGTCTTAATTCTATTATCCAATGTTTTTTTTTGAAAACTCTCAGTTTCTTCCCATATCAATCTTCAGTAAATGTTAGAACCTCCTGAATCTTTACCTAGTCTCTAGCCTTAGCAGATCTCTACCCCTTTCTCCACACTGGAGTCACAGTGACCTCTATGAATCATAGAACTGAGGACCTAGTGTAAAATTACTTCTGGGTCACCATTCTAAGGGTCAAGTTTCATACCAAAATATTATAAGATCCTTCAAATCCTGACCAACTTTGCTTCCCACTCACGTACCTACTGAGCCTCTTCTCTCACTATCCAATTGTCTTATTATCTGGACCTTCTATGGCCATCCTAATCTCCCTTCCCACATACCTCAACTTACATTATTTTATTTTTTATTTTTAAGATTTTATCTACTTTTTGAGAGAGAGCGAGAGAGAGAATAAGGGAGCACAAGCACAAGAGGGGAAAGATCAGAGGGAGAAGCAGACCCCATGCTAGCAGGGAGCCTGTTGCGGTTCTAGATCCCAGGACTCCAGGATCATGACCTGAGCTGAAGGCAGACACTCAAAGCAACTGAGCCACTGAGGTGCCCACAACTTACATTTTTATATATACTTTATCTAGATTCAACTTTAATGCTCATAGTGGGACATAACATTTTCTTCCCTCTGAATTATATGTTAATGCTGTTCATTATTGTTTAGCATGTACTATTTCTTCTGAATCACCTCCCTTTTTTCCCCCTCCTTTCTTTCTCCTGCCTAACTCTTATTCAGCAGCAAAGACTCATCCAAGCAATGACCTTCTCTTCAAAGACTGCCTTGAGAAGATCAGATTTGAGACTCTTTTCATGGGATTTTGTATATTATCAATATAACATTTAATTTACTAGATTTTGATTGCTTCCCCTACCACCACCACCTACTATTTTGGAGAAACTTCTGAAATCAGAAGTGACTCTCTTCTTTGAGTTAGGCCTACTTACAGTTTGCTTGTTTGCTTTAACTGAGGTATAGTTAACACATGTTAATTTCAGGTGTATATTATAGTTCAATATTGGTATATACTATGAACTGGCCACCACAATAAGTCTAGCCAATATCTGTCACCAGACATAGTTACAATTTTTTTCTTAAGATGAGAACTTTTAAGATTCAGGCCAAAGCTTCCGGACATGCAAATCAGCCTTTTTCACAGAAAGGCTGGGGGTATGGTTTCAGTGGACTGTCCGAGCAGTGCTCTATGGGTGGCAGCCTGCCAAGAACTCTTCTCTGTTACAGTCCTGTGACACCTAGGAATCCAAACCCTGCTGGAAAATGGAATTAGGCAATTAAGAAGTGTCCCCAGGGATAGCCACAAAGACCAGGACACTGGAAGTAAAAATCAGGGCACTAGTCATGTGTAAAAATTCCTCTCTCGGAGATACTGATGCTTTGGAGTGAGGCACAGCGGAAAGCATGGAGATGGCGCCCACCGACTTGACCAAAGCCAAGAGGAAATAATGGAGATGGTGCCTGCCTCTGGGAATGAAAAGACAAGAAAAAAAAAAAAAAGGAGAAGGAGAAGAAAAGAAGGAGGAAGGAGAGGAGGAAACCCCAAAACTTTGGGGATAAAGAAAAAAAATGATAGTGGCCTTCAGTTGGATCTAGATGAAGGGAAACCATAAAGAGGTCCCCTGCCAGCCTCCATCTCCACCGAGCACCCCAGCAGGCCTCAAATGTCTATAAAATCAGGTGCCTAAACCTGATACTCCAAGACAAGCAAATGGACCTCCTCAAGACAAAGTCTTGGAGCACCTCCCTCAGCTGTTTCCATACTGGGGTCCAGAGGCAGTGAGTCTGAGCGTGAGCTCTTTTTTCAGATTGCTATAGCCTTGGATCTCCTAGAGACAAGCCCCACCAGTTGGGGCTCATCTTTCAGGTGCAACTCTTAAAAGGTGGGAGTGGCTGAAGTGGGGTTCAAATCCTCTGCTTCTCAGAGAGAAGCTCCAGATTTTGAATTCCTCTTGACAGCAGGTGGCCCCCAGGGTGTGGTTTATGGTGAGATTACATCCCAGTCCTTCCTACCTGCTTCATGTGGGCCTTCTCAGACTTTCCTGGTGTGTAGGCGTTCCTTGTTCAGTTTCTATATTTTTTTTTGAAGGAAGGTATTCCTATGTAGCTGTAGATTAGTGTATTTGTGGGAGGAGGTGATTCAGAGTCCTCTTACATCTACATCTTGAACCCATCTCTACAGTTCTTTATAAAGAGTAGTGAGATGAAATTCTGAATCATGGAGAGATGGGGACTTGTCAAAGGGTTTTCCTACTGTTTATTTATTTATTTTATAAACTATGAGTAATAGTAAGAAGTATTTAAGTCATATATCATTAGGCTTAACCCTTTACCAGTGAGGAATTTTTAAAAATAAGCAATTTTAGGCTCTACACTTCCTCCCTAACCACTTTTTTTTGAAGGTTTGGGTGACACAGAAGGATGACCAGGTGAGTAATTGAAAAGAAGGTGGAGAAATTCTCAAGTATTTTAATACTTTTTCTGGGGCAAAATGACTGTTGTGGCAAAATCTGGTAAAGATTCCATTACCTCTTTTGAGGCAGGTTTAACTAAAAGAAGGCTCTTATTTGATGGCAATATTAAAACAGAGCGAAGGCAGTTTTTGAATAAAGGGAGTTCTAGTGGGAACATTGTTGTATTACATGTTATATTTCTTGCAGTACTTGCTTACTTATTTTGCTTTGTAATGTATGGGAACATAGAAATTATTGTAACTAACTTTATAACTAGTAATCACGCTTAGTAATTTTCATCTTTTTTTGGGGTGGGGTGAAGACAAAGTCATTTTCTGTCTGTCCATTTCTAGCAGGCAGTTTCTATACCATAAAGAGGAATCTGACCAAGGATTATTCCTGTATCTCTACCTCTGAGACTATGAGCTCCCTGAGAGCAGAAACTGTATGTACTTCTTTCTTCAAATTTATAGTACAGGGATTACATAAGGTAAATGCTCAATATGTATTTGTTGAGTTAAATGAATGAAGGGTATACATTTTTCCTGTAAAGAGCACCTACTGGCTGATACCTGGCTTATGACAGAACATCACTTCCGTATTTCTAATAATTTTGTTCTTACCTATACTAAGAAAATCTACAAAATACAATAACACACAATAAGGAACTACATCTAGGTGATGGTACCTGCAACTCAAATGTGACTCCCAAAGCCTATCTCTCCTCAGAAAATAAAAAGAGAAACCCTTATAACAGAAGAATATATAACATAAGATTGAATAAGATAGTGGAGAAGAAGAGGGCAAGGGTTTAAGTTGAGGCTGTGCTTTTAGCAACTTGTAATACTTGCAGGTAATTAATTTAAGCTCTACTTAGATTTTCTGAAATAATCAAGTAGGAAATGTGACTAACGGAAGCCAGTGTTGGAACTGGATGTGCCCAGTGTGTTTTCTATTTCTAGGCTAGTTTGGATCATCTGAGCTGTGAACACTATCTGGGAGATGGCCCAGCATTCTGAATATTTTTGCATATTCATTAGCTCAACAAATAATTGTTAGTCAGTTACATACTTCTGAGTGCTGACAGTAGGTCAGCAAAACATGAGGAGTTTCTATTCTATAGCTTATATGTCTCAGATTTCCTTTTCTTAATGCTTGTAACAGGTAATGAATTAATTGTAATTTTATATTTAGTAGTTATACATTTATTTTTCTGCTTTGACATTCATGTCTTTTTGAAAGTGTTACACTTTGAGTAATGCTTTTTTTTTTATTGTTACTTAAATTTTTTTTCCAGTGTTCCAAGATTCATTCCCCATTCCCCACACCCAGTGCTCCATGCATTAGGTGCCCTCAGTACCCACCATCAGGCTCTCCCATCCCCCCACCCCCCTCCCTCCAAGTCCCTCAGTTTGTTTCTGTGTCCAAAGTCTCTGTTGTTTCATTTCTGTCCCTGGATTACCCTACTTCCCATTTACTTCCCCTCGATGAGAAGGTAGCTCTGTTGATACTGAATATATAGTCCCTGAAATATATATAAATTCTTTCGAGATAATGGTAGAATTAAAAATAGACTGCGAGACCACATAAAATCAAGCTCTTGAGATCTGGCCAGACCTGACCTGGTGTGCGAAATTTCACATGCCTACGGCAAAGTAATGTGAACTGAGAGGTGGTACATCTAATTATGCTCCAAGTGGCTGTCCCTGCCCCATTCAGGGTTTTCATCTCCAGCACCTAAAATGTTCCTCTTTGGGGTCATCTCTAGTTCACTTAATGATACTGCAAATAGGCAACCTGCTTTACTCTTTTTGTCTTCTGAGAGAGAGTTTATTTTTTGTTTTTGACATTCTTTCAGTCACTCATATTTATTCCTCATTTACAATATGCATAATGAAGGGTTAGGAATACTGTATTTTATAAGGAAGTCCTAGGCAATGAGAATGAGTGTGTATTTTTACCTCCAATCCTTAATTTCATGTTTAGTGAATGGATAAAAGGAATATCGGAAATGTGTCCGTGAATTCTGACTTTATTTTGGTTGGGTCTTCTGTGTTGTGCCATCTGACTCTGACAGTGGCATTAAAGGGTATCTATCTTCCCATGAACTCTTATCCTCTGTTCTTCATCATCACTGGAGTTCCAATTAGAAAAAAGAAAATCAGAGTAGATGTCTGCCAATCCAGTTTTCAAGTTCATCTCTCTTAGAACAGTGAGCAGGCCTCCCCTTGTCAATCACCTTTTGTAACCTGAAGAAAAGAGAGTTACTGACTGACACCAAGGAGAATTTCTTTACATTCCTTTCTCAGTATCCAAGGGGCTCTGGGATTTGAGACTATCAAATTAGTGTCAATTTGAGGCATTTCTGAGAGAAGGAGAAAAAAATTTAGAGATTACCTGAATTCATCTTCCATGTGGCCCACTGCTAACATCCAATCATAGTGGCTGTCAGTCACAGAGAGGGGCATTATATTTTAATGGCTCAGTATCTCTTTAATTATAGAAATGAATAATCCAGCTCCATCAGCTCTCTTCTAAAAGGCTGCAGCCCATGAAACGAAAGGTTTGAACTTCAAGGATCAACACAAACAGAATTTGCAACAATTTCTATTACTAGCTTCTTTTCCTATTGTCCGAACACAGTATTTCCTTCCTGACAGAGGGAATGAATAAAGTCTGGAAACACTTTTTCTAAGCTTCAGTGGCATTTATTTAATAGCATTTCTTTCACCTTCTCAGGCTCTGTGGTTGTGAACAGCATCAGAAATTGATGCTCTTTTTTTTTAACAACATACATGATTTTAAAAAATCTTCCCAAACTATAAAATTGAAGAGGACATTTAGGGCTCTGAGTTATCATAGCAGAGCACACATTGTTATAATGCTCATTTTGAATCAAAGAAACATTTTTTAAATGTCTTTGTTGATCATCTCTAAAACTATTTAGTGGTAATATGGGATAGATATATTCCCAGAATATTTAGATTCAAAGAATTGATGTTTATACTTTGTGTATTTGTTTCTCCCTGCTAAGTGTAATGCGCTTAACCCAGGGTTCTGCACTTAACAACGACTTAATATTTGTATTCATTGCTGTTATTGTCATGGTGACTTTTCTGCTAGTATAGTATTGCTTCAGTCAGTAATATATTGAGCACTTACTATGCACAGCATTGTGAAGAATACAAAGGTCAGTCATGTTCAGATACTAACTCTGCTTAAAGAAATAAATGGCTAACAGTGGAAATTAGTACAATGAAAAATAAAAAGTAAACACATCCCAATAACACAAGAATGGCTTCTTATAAAGTTCAAGTTTATATATATATACATATATATAATATATACATATATATGAGTATGTATATATATTTTTTTATTTTCACAATTTGTCATCACCAATATTCAGGGTACTTTAGCTATGAGGGATTGGAAAACATTTAATATACATAAGGGAGAAACATCTTCAGAATATACATCAACAAAACATATTTCAATTAGGTACCTTAATTTAAAAATCTCATGAACTTTTCTCTAATCTTCTGAAAAATGTAATTAATATAACTTTAGAAAATAGCATTGTGAGGATTGTAGATTGTATTAAAGCAAAAAGAAACCAAATCAAGCACTAGACTGAAGGAAATCCTTGTGTTTCCACTGAAGAACTGAAATCTCATTCACAACTTACTCATTTATCTAAATCAAACCCTTAAAGATGAGGACCCTCATTCTGAATGTAGGCAAATGTAACTGAGAGGTGGAAGGGATACTGATTCTATGGGGTATAGACTACTTTACTCTGTACCATTTCCTAACCCTAAAATCCAGAATATTCTAAGCCTAATCAACATTATATAATAATGACTGAGCTTTTTGGCTAGTAGAACCTTTTGCATACTAAGAAACACATGTTTTCCTGATGAATCAAGAACTTTTTGGCTTGAAATAATGCATTAATAATCTATAGATAATTTTAGACTGCTTGACTGCTACTAATAGAGCCAGGTGAGTTTTAAAAGTCACTCTTCTTTTTTTTTTAAGATTTTATTTATTTATTCGATAGAGAGAGAGATCACAAGTAGGCAGAGAGGCAGGCAGAGAGAGAGGATGAAGCAGGCTCCCTACTGAGCAGAGAGCCAGATTCCGGTTTCAATCCCAGGATCCTGAGATCATGACCTGAGCTGAAGGCAGAGGTTTAACCCTCTGAGCCACCCAGGCACTCTAAAAGTCACTCTTCTAAGGTGATTGGCCAAAGAGGGTGAGGGCGAAAGAGGGTTTATTTATCTCCTGGCCTCTTTATTTTATTACAGGTATTATCTTCTTCCTCAGCTAATAAATTATTTCAAGGAAGGTAAATATTGTGTCTGCAAGTACCTTTTAAACTAGGTTCCTTATGTAACTAAGAGAAATGTGGAGGACACGTATCATAAATAGTATTTTATTATATTTTAGGGAATTCCTCAACTGATTTGTGTAAAGTCTGGGGTATAAATGCATATCCCTTAAAAAAGAGTTTATTATCTTATCTTTAATTATAGGCATTTTGGATTTCTGTCTGCACTGTGTATAATTTTATTCCATTAAATGCTAAGATGATAATGTGTAAAGCTCCAGATTTTGGGAGGATTAGGCAGGGACTGTCAATTCAAGCAGAAAATTTGCTCTAAATTCTAAAAGATTAAAAAGTTTAAAACTGACAGGAAGGCTAAGATTTTCATTATTATATGGTTATTCTCTAGCATTGAAAATACCTCTTTTACAGATTATAAAAATATTCCAAAGAAATATCATTAAGGTAGTAAGAACAAAATGGCTCTTTCACCATTTACTTTATAGAAAAGAAAACAAACAAAAAAGAAATCACATATTGATAAATATTTTCTACACATTTTAAGACATTATATTATGGAATTTAGATCTTATTTTTTTCTTTTTTCTTTTTATTTTTTTTTTCAATGTTCCAAGATTCATTGCCCATTCCCCAGACCCAGTGCTCCGTGGAATAGGTGCCCTCAGTACCCAACACCAGGCTCTCCCATGCCCCCACCCCCTCCCTCCAAGTCCCTCAGTTAGTTTCTGTGTCCAAAGTCTCTCTTGTTTCGTTTCTCTCCCTGAATTACCCTACTTCCCATTTCCTTTCCTTCTCCTACTGTCCTCTATATTACCCCTTTTGCACCGCAAGTACGTGAAACCATGTGATACTTGACTTTCTCTACTTGGCTTATTTCACTCAACATAATTAATAGATAAAGATTTCCAAGAAAATTTTAGAACTCTGTTATAAGTTTAATTATATGTAAGTAAATTTTAGCACATAAATTACCACTTGTGTATTACTTTTTGAGAACTGGTCAAAGGTCTTTAAAAAGGCAAAAATAAAGCATTAATTCTTCCCATATTATAAATATGAGTAGAAAAATAATTCAATAGAATTCCTGTTTCCAATTTAGTTGAAGGAAAGAATCTCAAAATAATTCATCTAAAAGATGAAATTAACCTCACAGATAACTGTCAGAAGTAGTACTATGGGCATTTCTGGGTTCTATTTTATATAGAAATAGATATCAACAAGTTAGGATTTGAGTGACTCCCTAAAAGATCCATATCCCTCAACATAACTTCACATTAACCTGAGAGTCTGAAATTCCATTCTGTGAGATTGGCTTTGTCTGCCTCTTTTCTTAACACAATTTTTCTATTAAAAACACAACGTAACTTACGAAAGAGTCACATTAAAGGAGTGTATGTTATGAGCATATTAACAGAATTTGAGATAAAGAAGACTTTTACTAAAATTTAAAAAAATGGAATGATTATGGACCCTATCGGTGAGATAAGGATTATGTCAGAGGTTAAACTGTACCTAAGAAGGGAACCAAGGAAACCATGTGGGTAGACATTGTTGATTGTCATTAGATATAATAAACTCAAAATGTTTATTTCAGAAGCTATTAAAATAATGTGTGACTTACAGGGTAGATGACTATCAGGAGTTAGGTATGCAGGATGGAACATGAATACCTTCCCAACCTCAAAGCATTAAAAAATCTTTTTTTTACATACTATGCTAATGAAACACAGTAGATCAAGGTCAGAATTTGACAAAAACAAAACAAAACAAAACAAAACAAACTAAAGTCCCTTGCCAGGGTAGTACCTTTCAACTTATTTTGAAGTAGCAGAGGTTTAAATGAAATGAAGTTGAAACCCTTGTTCAATGCTGACATAGCATCCAAGTCATCTGAAAATATGATGGAGAATGGCAGAATAGTGTAGTATTTTAGGACTCCAACACCATATGACCTTACACAGTCTATTTGTACTTTCCAAGCTTTCCTCTCTTCTATGTAGGGTGATGATAAAAGTAGTACCAAAATTGAGGATTTAACAAAATAAGGTATACAGAGCCTAGTACAGAATAACTACCCCAAAATTAGGTACTGGCTGCTACTTTATTGTTTTGGGGGGGAAATACATAAATTTATTTTTTATATAAACTACTAATTCTGGCTAATCAGAACTTGACATTGTATTTATTTTTTTAAGATGTATTTATTTATTTTAGAGAGAGAGAACAGAAGTAGGAGAGGAGGGGCAGAGGGAGAGGCAGTGAATCTTAAGCAGACTCCATGCTGAGAGCAGAACTGAATGTGGGGCTCAATCCCAGGACCCTGAGATCAAGATCCTGAGCTGAGATCAGGAGTCAGACACTAAAACATCTGATCCACACAGGTATCCCTATAAACTATATTCTTACAGTAAAATTAGCTAAAGAAAATAGTTTTAAGGAAGAGAAAATACATTTATAGTCCTATACTGCATTCATTGAAAAAAATATTCATAGAAGTGGGCCTGCTCAGTTCAATCCTATGTTGTTCAGGGTCAGCTGTATATTGTTTGCATGAGAAATACAGTTTGATAAGAGAAAATACTCCCAAAATTATAAATGAATAATTGTATTTACTTGTATGTGCTTATAACAGAATTATTTATTTCCATACACCTCTAATTATTGCAATTTAGTGATATAAACAAAAATAATTCCTTAGGTTCTGACCTATTTTCCAAGTGACAAACCTCCTATACAAAATTTGTCATTCTTTTTTATAGTATAATTGGTTTCACAATCTTCTTTAAGGCTTATGGATCAAAGAAACAGTTTTCCTTTGTGAGGTAGAATGAGATACATAGTCTTCAGAGGAAACCATATCTTAAGAGGGTTGTAAGAATATGTATGGCTTTGTATGGCTTTGAAGCACCTAGGTGGCTCACCTGGTTAAGCATCTGCTTTGGGCTCAGGTCATGGTCTCAGGGTCCTGGGATCTAGGCCATGTGGGGAGCCTGCTTCTCCCTTTGCTTCCTCTCTCACTGGCTCTCTCTTTCTCAAATAAATAAACAAAAATCTTTCTAAAAACAGACTATGTATGGCTTCAATTTTTTTCAGATACAAGATTTTATACATGAGAATTTTCTTTAGGTTCAGTTTGAGTCACATTCACTCTTCTGAAAGAGGGCCCTGATGGATCAGTCTCCCTCACATAACTGGATCTCCAGAAATTGATAAACATTCATTCATTCACTCATTCATTCATTCACTGGATAAATACTTATATAACTACTCTATGCCAGATATTATATAACATAGGAAACAGAAATACATAAACAAAATATAGCCTCACCACAAAAGTCTACAATTGCAACTGTGTGATCAAATATGCTCTGAGAAAGATGTACAGAAAAACCCAAATGGACTAAGGTTTCTCATTAAGTCAGTGCCTGAGCTGTATCTTAAAGAATGAATGTAGTGTAAAGGTAAAATCTTAGTAATGCTGTTTAAAATAATACAAATAAAAAGCCCAGTTGTATACCTTTCAAACAAATGGAAGGATTGCACTTCTGTGCCCACTCTGAAGTTAGGCATGGCCAAACTTAGTTGATGAAATATAAATGGGGTTGATAAACGTGTCTTATCTCCAGACAGTAGGATGAGGAACAACCAAATTATTCAATATATTCTTTTCCACCACTGAGGGGACTGCAGAGACACAGAGGTGCACAGAGCCTCCATGTGCTTAGGTATCTAGAGGCTATAATGAGTAGAGTCACATGAGCTGACTGAGATGGACATGTACCTTTTGTTGTGATAAGCTAATCTGATTGGTAACAAAATTGGGGGGGTTGGAGATAAGAGGTGAGATATTGGTTTTTGGACAGAGGGTAAAAGATGTGGAAAAGAATTAAGGAATAGTTTTGGGGTTCCTTTGTTTGTTGGTTATTTTACAAATTGTGCTGGGACAATTAAGTATTCACCCACAAAAGAATAAAATTGGACTCTGATGATAGACCATACACACAAATTACTTCAACGTGGATCAAAGATAAAAGAGAAAATTATAAAGCTCCTAGGAGATTTGGAACCTGAGTGGCTCAGTCAGTTAAGCATCTGACTCTTGATTTCAGCTCAGGTCATGATGTCAGGGTCTTGAGATAGTTCCTGTGCTCAGCAGGAAGTCTGTTTGAGATTCTTGCTCTCTCTCCCTCTCCCTTTTCCCCTCCACTGTCCCCCACAAAATATCTTTAAAAAAACTCAGGAGAAAACATAATAAATGTGACTTTAGCATAGGCAATGACTTCTTAGAAATGATGCCAAAGTACAAACAACAAAAGAAAAAAATAGATAAATTAGACTTACCAAAATTAAAATCTTTTGAGTTTCAAAAGATAACACCACGAAAGTGAAAAGGATAATCCATAAAATTGGAGAAAATCACATTTCTGATAAGGGACTTCTATTTAGAATACCTAAGAAACACTTCAGCAATTAACCCAATTTTTATATAACCCAATTTTTTAAAAAGTGGGCAAATGATTTGAATAGACATTTCTCTAAAGAAGATATACACAAAGAAATAAGGATATGGACAGATGCTCAAAATCATTAGCCATCTAAGAAATGTAAGTCAAAATTCAAGGAAATACTACTTCACATCCACAAGGATGGCTATGATAAAAAAAGATAACTAGCACTGGCAATGTTGTGGAGAAACCGGAACCTTCACAGATTGCTGGGTGGAATGTAAAATGGTGTAGTCACTTTGAAAAATAGCCTGGCAGTTCCTCACATGGTTAAACAAGAGTTATATGATCCAGCAATTCCACTCAGTTGTATACTCAAGAGAAATTAAAATGCTTGTCCATAAAAAATATAAAAATGTACATAGCAGCATTATTCATAATATCTAAAATGTAGAAATAACCCACATATTCATCAATTGATGAATGGATGAACAAAAGTGGTATATCCATACACTAGAATATTATTTTCTAATAGAAAGGAATAAAGTAATGGCACATATTATAACAAGAATTACACCTGAAAACATTATGCTGAAGTGAAAGAAAATAGTCACAAAAGATCACAGATAGTGTGTGATAGACAAATCAGTAAAAACATAAAGTAGATTAATGGTTGCCAGGGGCTAAGGGAAGGAAGGTATGGGGGAGTGACTACTAACGGATTTGAGGACTTTATTTCTGGGGGAAAAATTGTTCTAAAATTAGTGATAATGGCTTGTAAAACTCTGTGAATACACTAAAAACAGAGTTGTGCACTTATGGGTATATTTTGTGTTAAGTGTATCATGTATCAAAAAGCTATTTTTTTAAATATGTAATTGTGAGGTATGGGTGGGACATGCCTTTTTTCACATGGAGTTAGCCACTGAAATAATGGATTTCAACTGGCATCAGACTCTTAATGAAGGCACTTGGCTATAGTTTTTACCTTGGGGTCAGTCCCCCTCAAGACTGTGCAGAAGGGTACAAGGTAATCTTTCTCACTAAAATCAGGTCTATGACCCAAAGTAGTGATCATATAGAGTAACTCGATTTTTAAAAAAAGTGGTTGTGGATATTAATGTTTATCGGTGTTATCTATACTCCCAAATTTAGTGGTAACTAGAAAAGAAGAGCATCCTTTAACTGGAAGAGCAGAAGGCCTCAAAGCTTTAGAAAAAAATGAATTATTTGTTAAAAGAGCATTCAAATCAATAAGATCTTTTGAAAGTATAGACAACATAGGAAGAAGAGGCAATAGAAATGTATATTGTATTAGAACATATAAACTACCAAAACTGAACCAGAAAGAAATAGAAAACTTGAACAGACCCATAACCATTAAGGAGATATAAGCAGTCATCAAAAATCTCCCAACAAACAAGAGCCTAGGGTCAGACAGCTTCCCAGGGAAATTCAACCAAACATTTAAAGAAGAATTAATACCTATTCTCCTGAAACTGTTCCAAAAAATAGAAATGGAAGGAAAACTTCCAGACTCATTTTATGAGGCCAGCATTACTTTGATTCCAAAACCAGACAAAGACCCCATCAAATAGGGGACTTACAGATCAATATCCTTGATGAACACAGATGTAAAAACTCTTACCAAAATACTAGTCAATAGGATCCAACAGTATATTAAAAGGATTATTCACCATGACCAAGTGGGATTTATTCCTGGGCTGCAAAGCTTGGTTCAACATCTGCAAATTAATATGATATAATACATTAATAAAAGAAAAAACAAGAACCATATGATACTCTCAATAGTTGCTGAAAAAAGCATTTGACAAAGTACAGCATCCTTTCTTGATCAAAACTCTTCACAGTGTGTGGATATGGATAGAAGGTACATACCACAATATCATAAAAGTCATCTATGAAGAACCCACAGTGAAATGCAGAAGAATGAACTGACTATTTCCTTACACTACACACAAAAACAGACTCAAAATGGGTGAAAGACCGCAATGTGAGCAGGAATCCATCAGAATCCCTGAAGAGAACACAGGCAGCAACTTCTTCGACCTCAGCCACAGCAACTTCTTCCAAGAAACATCACCAAAGGCAAGGGAAACAAGGGTAAAAATGATGTTTTGGGACTCCATCAACATCAAATACTTTTGCACAGCAAAGGAAACAGCAAAACCAAAGGACGACTGACAGAATGGGAGAAGATATTTGCAAATGACCTACCAGATAAAGGGCTAGTATCCAAAATCTATAAAGAACTTATCAATTTCAACACCCAAAGCACAAACAGTCCAATCAGGAAATGGGCAGAAGACATGAACAGACCTTTCTGCAAAGAAGACATCCAAGTGGCCAACAGACACATGAAAAAGTACTCAATATCACTTGGCATCAGAGAAATACAAAACCAGTGAGATACCACCTCACACCAGTCAGAATGGCTAACATTAACCAGTCAGGAAAAGACAAGTGTTGGCGAGGATGCTGAGAAAGGGGGACCATCCTACACTGTTGGTGGGAATGCAAGCTGGTGCAGTAACTCTGGAAAACAGTATGGAGGTTCCTCAAAAAGTTGAAAATAAAACAACCCTATGACACAGAAATCACACTAAAGAGTATTTACCCTAAAGATACAAATGCAGTGATCTGAAGGGGCATGTGCACTCCAATGTTTAAAACAGCAATGTCCACAATAGTCAAACTATGGAAAGAGCCTAGATGTCTATCAACAGATGAATGGAAAAAGAAGATGTGGTGTATAAACACAATAGAATACTATGCAGCCATCTAAAACAAACAAACAGAAAAACAAAATCTTGCCATTTGCAACGATGTGGATGGAACCAGAGGGTATTAAGCTAAGCGAAATAAGACAATCAGAGAAAGACAATTATCGTATGATCTCTCTGATTTGAGAAATCTGAAAGGCGGGGAGGAGGTCATCGGGGATAAGGAGGGAAAAAAATGAAACAAGATAGGACTGTGGAGGGAGATAAACCATAAGAGATTCTTAATCTCAGGAAACAATCTGAGGGTTGCTGGGGGGGTGGGGGAGGGACAGGGTGACTGGGTTATGGACATTGGGGAGGGTATGTGCTATGGTGAGTGTTGTGAGTTGTGTAAGACTGATGATTCACAGACCTGTACTCCTGAAGCAAATAATGCATTATATGTTAATTAAAAATAAAATAAAACAAAAAAGGACATACAATAAAATTCACTTTTGCATTGTCCAATGCTAGCACATTGAAGTACAATTGAGTTTTTAATGTTGGTTTTTTTTTATCATGCAGTTTTTTAGTTCTAATAACAACTTAGTGGATTCCTTAGGATTTCCTATAGAAACCATCATTTCATCCACAAATAGAGACAATTTTACTTCTTCCTTTCTGATGTGGGTACCTTTTATTCCTTTTTCTTTCTTAACTGGCCTTGATAAAACCTTCTGGACAATGTAGAACAGAAGTGGTGAGAACAGACACCTTTTCTTGTTCTTAATATTTGCTAGCCAGCATTCAGTCTGTCACCACTAAGTGTAATGTTAGCTGTGGGTTGTTGTTCTTTTAATAGATACCTTTTATTAAATTTAAATTCCTATCCATTCCTAGTTTGTTGTGTCATCGTCATGAAAACTAGTTGATTTTTCTAATGCTTTTTCTATTTTTATTTTATCTATTAAAATGATTAAGTGGTTTATGTCCCTTATTCTATTAACATAATATATTTCATTGATTTTCAGGTGGTAAACCAACCTTGCATTCATGAGATAAATTCTAATTGGTGATAGTGTGTAATCATTTGTCTCTTTGCTGAATTCAATTTGCTAGTATTTTCTTGAGGACTTTTACTTCTATATTTAAAAGGGATATTAGTTCATAGTTTTCTTATAGTGTCTCCATCTGGTTTTAGTATTAGGGTCTGATAAAATGAATTGGAAATTTTTTTCCTCTTTTTCTACTTTATGAAAGTTTTTATGGAGGATTTGTATTATTTCTTCTTTGTCAGGATAGAGGAACTTTTGGTAGTTAAACCAAGCTCAATATTTGTATTTATTTATTTATGCTCTGTAAAATTGAAATGACAGCTTTTCACAGAGTAAGTTTAAGATTTCGACTAGCACAAGTTCATTCCTGCTGAAGTTTGTACTTTGGGGGTTTCTGATAATGTAGCTTTGTGGTCAGCCAGTGATAAATTTCTTTAGAGACCTTGAATCAATATGTCTCTCACTATTTGCCAAGGAGCTATGTATGTGTTATTATACTTTCAGTGCTCCATCAGCTTAAAATTCTGCTTGACCCTTTATCTTCTGTATATGCAGAACTCAAGGCCAGCCAGAGTAAGATATAGCAGAGTCTTGATTGGTCTTATGTAGGCACACACTCAGCTGTGCACATGTTCATGGCTTTCTATATGCCCAGAAAGATGTTAGAGATTTTCAAAGTCACATTTGGCATCTTATTCCTCAGATTTTCCATCCTATGTATTTTGGTCAACTCTTGTTTGTCCTAACTTTTGTCACAGCCTCAGGCAGCTGCCAAATGAAACAAAAATTGCTAATGCTTATTTTGTAATGCTGTCTGGAGGATGGGGTTTTTCCCACTGAATCATGTCAAATAAAGATGAATCTTGGGAATAAAGCTTTTCAAGGGAGCTTCCAGATAGTTCAAGATATTGACAGTTATTTAGTGATAAAACTTCTTGAGCAATTCTAAACCCATTCTATTTTTTTTCCAGCAGCTACTAGACTGCTATTTTTCCACAGGTATTTTGGCTGCAGCTTTGGGTTTGTAAGGCCACCATAGAGCTATGGAGAGAAGGATATGAATAGAACAAGTTAAAATATCAGTCACTGTTCTTACCATTTTCTGCCATTTTTCTTGGATAAATGCTGCTCAGATTGTTTCAAGCCTTTGATTAATTTCCAGAGCTTGGAAAAAGTTGGCATTGGCACATTTTGCTTATGTTCTTACTGTTTTTTCTAAGATTTTTATTTATTTATTTGACACAGTGAGAGAGATCACAAGTAGGCAGAGAGGCAGGCAGAGAGAGAGGAGGAGGCAGGCTCCCTGCTGAGCAGGGCCTCAATCCCATGACCCTGATATCATGACCTGAGACTAAGGCAGAGGCTTTAACCCACTGAGCCACCCAGGAGCCCTTTTCTTACTGTTTTTAAGGAGGAGCTGATTTTTGGAGGTTCACCACGACTGAAAGTTCTCTTCCTCATGACTACTTCTGATAAGAAATGGAGAACTGGTATTCCATCATCTATAAAATGACAGAATATTGGCCTTATTGTTTATCCTCCCACTGGGTTTCTAAAAATTTCGGTGGGAATCTGACTCTTACTTCTTTTCCCTGTACTCATGTCCAGATTTTTAATTTATGTTAAATTTTTAATAAAAATTGTATGTATTCAAGAAGTACAACATGATGATTCGATATACATATACATAGTGAGGTGATTATTATACTCAAATTAGTTTATATCTTCTCTTCACATAGCTACAATTTTTTTGTTGTGATGAAAGCAACCAAAATCTACTCCCTTAGCAAATTTCCAGTATTCAGTATTATTAACTATAGTCATCATGCTATACATTAGATCTATAGACTTATTCATCTTACCTAACTTCAGTTTGTACCCATTGACCAACATTTCCCCATCACCTTTACCTCTTCACACCTAGCAACCATCATTCTACTCTCTGCTTCTATATATTCAACTTTTTGAGATTCCACATATAAGTGAGATCATGTACTTTCTTTCTTTCTGTGACAGGCTTGTTCCAAGTTTTAAAATATGTAGGGAAAAAAGCTACCTCTTGTCATAGGTTTGCTTTATACCTTAATATATTTCAACAGTGATTTATTTAGAAAGGTCACCTTCAATATAAAGGTTGTTAAAAAATTTACACTTTTGTAAAATAATAAAAACATAATACTGATAGGGAATTTTAGTCCCTCCCCTGAGGAAATCTCTCATTCTCACTTATCATAACAGAAGACATTAAATTATAAACAAATGTTATTGTTCATTATTATGACCAATAAAAGTAAGAAACAATATGGATTTGATAATTAGATAGATGGCTGCAATAAATGAAATGTCCCCTGACATTGTGATATATCCCCTCAGCAGTGAATTATCCTTCCTGATCATTAAGAGCATAATTTATTAAGCTAAGCTTATATAGTTCACTTTTCTGGAAATGCTTATCTGTAACTCTGTTTACTTGATGTAATAACAAACTAACTTAAAAACTCAAAAATTCTGCTGAAGGACACTATGGAGTACCTGGTGGTTTTATTTCTCACTGTTTATTTGACAATTCTTACCAGTGTCATGGCATACTTTTTTTTAAATCCACATAACAAGAAGTTTTCAAGTTAATTTTAGTCTTGAGGATTCTGCCTGATGTTCTTTGACTACAAAAGCAGCCAAGATGTAGTATAAAATCAGCCCAAGGTGATAAGTACATTTAAGTTTGAATCTGAGCTTTATAGTGGTAAATTAGTAGTAAATAACTAGTACAAGCACCTAGATAACTTAACACTTCTTGAATTCTGTGTCCTAATCTGTAGAATGCCTCCATACAGGGTGGTTCTGGTGGTTGAATTAAACTCTAACTACCACAGCTAACATTTAGGTGCTCAATATAATACATTTTCCTTCCTTAACTAGGATATGTAAATTCTAGAAAGATAAATATGAAAGAGAAAATCTGACTTTTTGATATACCATCCACTGGTTGAAAGTGGGATTTGTTATATTTTTTTAAACATATGCTTGAAATGAATTGTATTCAGGGCTACTGGTCCCTAATTTCCATTAAGTCATTCAGTGTATGTGTTGATATATTTGTTCAATTACATATATCTGTTGAGTTGCCACCAAGGACCAGGGTTTAAGATTAAAATAGTAAAGAAAAAGGGGATGGTTACTGCCTTCAGGAAGCTTCATTCTAGTAGGAACACCCAAAAAATGACAACAAACCTTCCCCAAACTGCTAAATGTTAAAGTAATTATGGATTATTATAACATCTAAGAAAATACATTGATGATGGCCAATAACTGCAGGAAGGTACTTCAGGAAGTGTTGTCATAGAAGGTCTCTCTGCAGAGATGACCTTGGAGTGAAGACCTGAAGAATGGGAAGCAGGAGCCATACCAGAAACTGAGGAAACCATTTCCAGGCAGAGGGAAGAAGGAACACATCATCCCAAAAGTGGGGAAAGTCTTCATTTATGCAAGAGACAGCAAGTAGGTCAGAGGAACCAGAGCCTGACAAATCATTGGGAAAGTGATGTGAAAAGAAACTGATACTGGGCAGGAACCAGATTGAGCAGGGTCTTGTAACCAAAGGAGTTTGGATATTTTCCTAGGTTCAGTGGGAAAGCAGTGGTGTGACTTGATCTGATTTATGTTCTCTAAAGATGATTCTGGCTGCTCTGTTGATAATGGATTGGAAAAGGCCAAATATGAGTATATAGGGACATACCCACACACCCCACATTCTGCCTCTAGAGTACTGTAAGAAATGAAAAAGTGTGTTTGGCCAAGTTCCTGTCATACAATAGCAGAGAAGCTTGTGACCTAATATGAGCCCCTCAAGGGTCTTTGATCACCAGATGGTAGAGGGACCACCTTTCCTCTCTGTGCTGCCTGCTTGGTCTCTGCACAGCAGCTGCCCTGAGCCTGTAACAGTATGTGAGGCTGCACAAAGGATGGGACCCAGATAGCAATGCCAGTTTGCCATACTCTGGAGACAGCTATTTCAATGTGATCACTTTCCTATACAAAATATCATTTCATATTCAGTGTGAGAGGTAATCCAAAGGTAAGATTACACACTGTGTGAAATAAAGATAGAACAATTCATTTTTACTACCATGAATGTACATTTCATGTAAATTTTATCTAATTGTTGGGCCAGATTTCTTTTTCTCATTTATATTTGGTACATTCCATTAGTGCTGAGTTTCTTATATACATGGGTGTTATCTATGAAGGATTATCATAAACCTTGGATGTCTATTGATCACTAAAAATTGAATCAGTTGATCCTTAACAATCATCTTTTCCCTCCCTGCAGCATTCTTTAATTAACACACTACAGGGTTTCAGAACTAGAGTTTTGTTATCACAGTATGCTTCTATAGGAACTGTAACAGATTAGGAAGCAAAGAGTGGAATGAATTTAACCTTTAAGATGCAGAAAATATCAAGGACATTACAGAAAATAAATGAGAAAAAATTACAATTCAATTACAGGAAAAGGTGTTTTTATTATGTGGATTAAGACTATATAAAGAAGTTATTGAACCTTTTGTTTTTTTTTTTTTTTTTTTTGGTAAAGAAAGAGAGCACAGAAGTGTTGATCCTGCCAAAACCTACTCATTTATTTAATGGTGCCAAGTGCAGCCCTTGATATTCTGCTAGAGATTTGACAGTTACAGTTTTGCCAAGGTTGTTTGGGAACACTTGATGCCTTTCCCATATGTTGTTAGAAGACAACCTTAGAACACATGATATAAGAGCCAGGCTGGAAATGGAGCTCTTCGTGGAATCTGTTTTTTTGTTAAATTCTCACATTATAACCATTAATTTCTGGTCCTTTGCAGGTCTGATAGTGATGAAAGGAACAATGCATATTTAGGAAACCGTGGTAACATATGCCTCCCAATTTAAAATCTACCTTTGTTTTATCATTAAAATATGGCTCCTTGAGAGGTCTAATGTTAAATAGTTTCAATTCATTTCCTGGATGATTTTTAGAACCTTTTTTGATTCACCACAAAATTGTCATAGTATAGTTCAGCTAACTGAGGAAGTGGATCTAAAACAGGAAGAGGAATACTACCTTCTCCTCTTGTGGGTCATCTTTTCTGATGATAGTGAAGCTGTTGGTGTTGGAGTGAATGATTGCTTATATTCCCCTGTGCTTTGCCTGGCTTTGCTTACGGAAGCTTTTATTGTTATTAATATTTAACATTGACTGAAGGCCAACAGTGCTCTAGGTGATGAATACAACATTGAGCTAGCTCTGGTATTTTTCCAACTGGATAATTTCCAATTATACAGCTAGGAAGTAGAAGTTGCTCTATATAAATTTGGGATAAATGGGACAATGTGGGAAAAAACAAGTAGTCATTAATATTCATTGACCTATGACAAATTCCAGATGAACTTTTATCATACCTTAAGAAAAACTGGTTATTTTTCTAATGAAAAGATTTAATATTTTCTGGTTTTGGTTAGTCTTCTCAGCTGGTTGCACTTAAACATTTATTTTGAAGTTACTAAGAATGATATATTCTAAAGGTAGTATAAGCAAAATTACTATAAGTTTAATGAATTACTTAAGTTTAATTTATATGAATAATTATTGTTAGGTTCATGGATAAGTGTCATTATATTTCCCAAATTTGTATTTGTCATTAAAATTACAGTAATCAAAGATATCAATATATTTTATTAAAACAAAAACTAAGCAAACACAAGTAAATATTAAAATGAAGCTATGCTATCTTTATTCAAATATTCTTCCTAGAGGCAGAAATTGTTTTGCTGCTAAAACTTTAGGGAATGTGTATTGGTTCATCTACTCGCCCTCTGTGTTAGAAAAGGAATTGATTTATATCCTGCTTTTTTCCAATCTGCTCCTCTAATTGATATAGCACTGAATGAGAATAATCCATTAATAGCCATAAGTGTGGTTTTAAGGGAAATGGAGCTCCAGAAACCATTAAACTAACAAAACAGAATGCAATGTGTTTTATTTATTTATAATTATCTTGACAGAAATAAGTTGGAAGTGTCATTATTATATAATCTTTTATAGTATTAGGTTCCTGATGGTCTGTGAGTTTCTTTAATGTTTTACATTTTAGGATTCTCTTGGCAAACACTTCGAAATTCCTTAGAGTGTTCACATCTAAAATCTTGTGTTTTTGATGACTCTTTTCTTGTTTTTCTACTTCAAAATGTACATGTCTTATTTCTTCTCAAATTGTGAGCCTTTAAGGAAAGAGACTGTACCTTACTCATCTGGCTGTCTTTGTGTCTAGAACTTACTGGGTTTAAAGTAAAATACTTCGTTGAACTTACTTGACTTTCAGATTAAATTTTACCTTGTGAGAATTCAAATTTAGGAAATCTAAATTTGGGTTGGTTTAGAGATGATAAAGTGTAGAATAAGAAAATTAGAAAGTCATTTTGCCCAAAATTATATAGAAATTGTGTCTAGAACACTTTCTTCTGAATAATGTAACCATATGAAATAAACTTTTCTCATAAAACAGTGATCATTTATCTCAATTAAAAAGTAACCCTTAAAAAAGCAACATATGTTTATTATTATGAGATTATTAAATAAAATACTAAAGAGCAAAAATAAAAATAAAAATAATCTGAAAATTTCTTACCCATAGAAAACTTCCATTTACCTTTGAGTTTCTGTTCTTTAATCCTACCTGACATATATCTACATACTACTTTTATATATAAGGGATCATATTATGTATAATGTTGTCATATGTTTCTTACCTAATGTAGTATTCATTTTCATGCCATTAAGTATTCTTTTTTTTTTAAAGATTTTATTTATTTGACAGAGAGAAACACAGCCAGAGAGGGAACACAAGCAGGGGGAGTGAGAGAGAGAGAAGTAGGTTTCCTGCTGAGCAGCAAGCCCGATTTGGGACTCGATCCCGGGTCTCCCGGATCATGACCTGAGCTGAAGGCAGTCGCTCAACCAGCTGAGCCACTCAGGCACCCCTATTAAGTATTCTTTATAGTAATATTTTTGTCATACTATTTAACATTACTTTATCAAACCAATTTTCCATTATTTGTCATTTATATACAGTTGACACTTGAACATTGGTTTGAATTGTATAGGTCTGATTATACACAGATTTTTTTCCAATATACACAGTATTATAAATGTACTTCCTCATGACTTTCTCTATTGTAAAAATATATAATACACATATATAATAATACTGTAATATATATAATACAAATAATACATAAAATATGTGTTATTCTACTGTTTATGTTATCATAAGGCTTCTGGTAAACATTAGGACATTAACAGTTAAGTTTTAGGGGAGTCATATATATTTACTGATTTTTGACTGCACAGGGCTTCTGTATTTTTTTAAAGATTTTTATTTATCCATTTGAGAGAGAGAGAGAGCGGATGAGTGAGAAAGAGAGCATGAGTGAGAGAGAAAGCATAAGCGGGAAGAGGGGCAGAAAGAGAGGAAGAAGCAGATTCCCCACTGAGCAGGGAGCCCACCTGGGGCTTGATCCCAGGACCCTAAGATCATCACCTGAGCCGAAGGGAGACATATAACCAACTGAGCCACCCAGGTGCCCCAGGCTGTATTTTTTAATTGACCTCTATCATAAACAAGTTAGTGATGAACATTTATATCAGTAGGTTTTCACACATACCCTACATTAACAATTACATATACTCAGATGCATATGTTTGTCACAATCCTTAGTGATTCACAAAATCATTAAAATATGCATCTAAAATAATTACTGTATTTTTTTTGAAACAGCAGTTTATAGTTATAAAAGGAAAGTATTTACTTAAAAAAACCACCCTGGACTGACAAATTTAATTCTCTAAATTAATTTCTTCATCACAGCATCATAGCTGCCAACGTTTATTTCAAATATTTTATTTCCACAAACATTAACCCACTGGCTGCCAGGTGCCAGGTGCTGTTCTAAGAATATAAGATGAAGATCACAAAGTTCCTATGTTTAAACTACTCACAGTTTTATGCGAACAGATTTACTTTATAGAAATGAGGTAGGATAGGGGTACCTGGGTTAGTCAGTGAGTTAAGTGTCTTGCTTTTGACTCAGTCATGATCTCTGGGATCTGAGATGGAGTCCCACACTGGGCTCCATGCTCAACAGGGAGTCTGTTTAAGATTCTCTCCTACTTCCTCTGCCTCTCCCCCTGCTCACATGCTCTTTCTCTCTCTAAAATAAAATAAATATTTTTTTAAAAAAATAAGTAAGGTGGGCTTGCAGAGACAAAGCAAAGATAAAGCTTTACTCTGCAGGAGTCCTTTTAAGTACACATCAAAACAAACTGATAGTAAGTGAAGAAATAAAGGAATCATAAGTGATAAACAACAAAACAATAACAGATGAAAAAAGGACTATGTTCATGATATGTGCTAAAATTTATTTAGATATTTGATGCTATCTATGTTACCTATCATTGATTATCACTATTACAGACACTAATATCTTCATGATGCTTAATTTCTATCATCTTAGGTTAAAGAGTAGTAAATCTATAATAGTGTATAGTGGGATTCTCTATAAAGAAATAATGGAAAGATTATGAAGGAATGGAAATTTGATTTACCCAAAGTAATGTTACAAAGCAAAACCATAATTTAGTATTATTGAACTATCAAATAACAATTGATGGAACTCTGAAATATAGTCCAATTCATGTATATAAAAATATTTTTAGTTGAATTCCCTTCTGTATTCTGGTATTTTGTGTACCCCAAAACTCACAATGATGCATTCATAACTGGTGACATAAATATTATGACAATTACACAATCATTTTGGATCATGCCTAATTTTTCTTTGCCATATACTAATGTATGATGTAATGACAACAATGTGCAGACTGTCATTGTTAATTTATCTGTAATTTCAAAATTTAGCACTATATATTTTAAAGTTTCTCAAAAAATTCTCCATAATTTACTTAAAAAATGTTTTTTTCAAGTTCAGGCCTTAATAAGGATCATTTGAAAATTAGAGACATTTCAATGTTCTATATCCCTAGAATCGGCAATATTTTCACTATCATACTGATATCTTCAAAACAGTATGGGGATGAACAATGTAATTTCCTAATTCTTTGATTCAAAGTAAAAATAGTCTAACAAATATTGTTCATGTCTGTTGGCTGTCAAGGGGAAGAGTTAGAGGGAAAGAGAAAACCAGTCCTCAGCTCCTCTCCCTAATCAGACACGAATTAACCAGCTAAGGTGATTTTGTGTCTTCCTCACTTGTCCAGTAAGTAGTGCTTGTATCCATGCCATGTAAACTCAGTCTGTTCACTGTTTTCAGGATGTAGTGTACACCGCTAAATCCTTAGCGAAAAAAAAAGAAGAGCTGGTATCACAGTAAGTGTTGCTGGCATTTGTAAGGGGTTTGTATCCTGGAGTTTAAGCCAATGAGTTTGATTTGCTAATTCTATATATTCAGAGGCTTTATGAAGAATGGTTAGAAGTTTTACTGGCAGAATTACAGGCTATGTGGTTTTGACAAAATGATGAATATCTCAATTCTTCTGTGTTTTGGAATTTGAAAGAAGAAAATATAGATGAAAAAATATAAACACTTATTAAAAGCCATTTATCCTGTTTTACTTGAGGATTATATGAATTCATTTACTTTGAAGATATAAAATAAATCTGTACTTTTATTCAAAAATGGCTCATCCTGAAGTCTAGTTATCTGAAAAAAAAAAACAACTAATAGATCATACCAAACTGAAATTATCCTAAAAGACTATTGATTAAAGAATGCCTACTCATGATAATTTAAAATATTCATTAAATTAATTCAGAACTAAATATGTTTCTACATTTTAAAATTATTCTTTTTTTCCCTGTGTTATTTTATGATAATGAACAATATTTTTTCTTCCTATAACAAACAATAAGCATCATTAACAGAATCACCAACTATTCTCTATGTTCACTAGAAGGAGCATTGGACAGATATTGAAAGAGAAATGGTGTCCTTTTTTTTTTCTTTTTAAGTTTAAAGAAGTATAAGGCCCACATCTCATCTATAGGATCTTACAACCTAATTTGAGAGAAATGAGTTGAACAGAACAACGACAGTTAACAGTATATGATAGTTTCATGAAGTGTCAGATGTTGTGCATGATACATGCCATAAATACTGAGAAAGAAATAGTCATAAAGGACCTGTCTTTATCAACATCTTCTAGGAGTCTCTGAGAAGAAATACTGCAAGGAAATTTAAAGAAAAATATTTTAAAGAAGACATCAAGGGAAATATTTGTAAGAGGGCATATATAAAACAAGGAATAAAAATGTGAACCTTATTATGATGGCAAAGAGAAGAATTTTGAAGAAATTATTATTTGACATGGTGTTTGGGGAACATTGGAGTACTTTGCTAACAATGTGTAAAATAAATTATAGGGATGAGCTGTAGTGAGGTCCATAGACAGGGGCCAACAGTTAGGAGAATGATGCAGTTGATCAGGTTTGAAATAATGAGACCACTACTGGAGAAGTGACAATGGGAACAGGCATGACTGGCTTGATGTCATAGCTTTGGTAAGTGGACAAACAAGACTATAACTGATAGAGATAGTTCCATCTGAGGAATAAGAGAAAACCTTTTTTTTTTTTTTCTTTTCCTTTCCTTTTTTTTTAAAGATTTTATTTATTTATTTGAGAGAGAAAGTGAGTCAGAGAGAGCATGAGAGGGGAGAAGTTCAGAGGAAGAAGTAGACTCCTTGCAGAGCTGGGAGCCCAACATGGGACTCGATCCTTGGACTCCAGGATCATGACCTGAGCTGAAAGCAGTGGCTTAACCAACTGAGCCACCCAGGCACTCCTTTCTTTTCATTTTCAAAGGTTAGTTTTGAGACTTTAATAGAAATATTAGATTTGAGAAACCATGAAGACTTTAAGGTGAAAGTGATAAAGCTTGGAGATGTAGTTTTAATAATGATCATCTAAGAATATGTAAATAGGTTCAAGCTGAATTACATCAGTATCCAGGGTTATTTGTACACTAACAGATATGAATGTTGAATATTTAGATATTTAAATGTTTAACAATTTACATATTTAAACAGTTTCTGTCAGTGCTATGTGTTTCTAAAACCCCAAAAAGGACATGAAATGAACAACAGAGACAGGTGAGTTCTCTGAACCAAACAGTAAAGTTGTTGACAACCAAACACGGTACACAGATCGAATACATATTAGAGCAGGAAAAGGAAACACAAATAGGTAGGAAGGAATGGGTTAAGGAATAGAAAAAAGAAGAAACTGTCATAGAATAAAAATTAAGAGTTAAGGGAATTTCACACAAAAAATTGGTTTGGTTCACAATTAAAAATGACAATAAACTGTGACCTGAACTTTAAGGTCTTGAATAAAATAGTTGTAGTAGAAACAGGGACGCAGAAAAACAGATTTAAATTATCAGCTTAAGGCATGAGTAGATGAGAAAATATAATGGATTATCTGAAACAATAGTAATTTCTTTTTATTGAAAAAAGACTATTTTCTTCAAAATATAGTCTTCTGTGTGAAAAAAAAAAAGGATAAAAAGACAAGCTCCTGAAAAATACAAGGGTGGAATATGCATAAATCTTAAATATATATATAATGTTAACAAGTCCTTTGTAGAGCACAAATCCAAGCAGGCTATCCCTAAAAAACATTTTCAGTGTTTTATTCACTGCTTTATTTTAAACTTAGGGTATGGAACTACAGACCATAGCAAAGATTAGGTAAGCTTCTGGTTATATATAATCTTATTACCCTAACCAAAAATATATTTATTTCTAAATGCAGTTGAGCAATAGTGATGTGACTAAAACTTTGAATATGTAATATAGAAAAAAACAAAATACTAAAAAAATTCTGGTATTTTGGCTCTTCAGTCATTTCAAAAAAAAAATTATAACTGATTTTCCTGAGGATATCAAATCCCTCTGTTGTATATGCTTTCCCAAGATGATCATTGCCATTTCAAAGCAATAATCACACTTTATATTTGAAAAAAAATATTTTAGACTATTATTCAAATAAATATTTTCCCCCAAATGAATTTTAAGTACCATGAAAGCAAGATTTTTTTTTGTTTTTTTGTTTTTAAAGATTTTATTTATGTATTTGACAGAGAGAAACACAGCTAGAGAGGGAACACAAGCGGAGCTAGTGAGAGAGGGAGAAGCAGGCTTCCCGCCGAGCAGGAATCCCTATCCAGGGTCTCCAGGATCGTGACCTTAGCCCAAAGCAGCCACTTAAACCAACTGCGCCACCCAGGCGCCCCAAAAGCAAGATGTTTTTATGTCTGGTTTTGCTCATCACTATAACCTAACACCTAGCACTGGGTCTAGCTCAGAGAGTGTTAATCTCAGCACTGCAAACATTTCAGACTTGGTATCATTCCGAATATCAGTATCAAACCACAATTTCTCAATAATATTTTCCTTGGGGGTAGCGAGGGGAAACTTCCACAACATTCCTGACCTCTAACCACCAGGGCTGTGATGAGTAAAGTAGAGATATGTAAAAACAAAACAAAACAAAAATATCTCTAAGCATTGCAAAATGTTCCTTAGAGTGTACACAAAATTGTCCCTGACGAGAGTCCCAGGACTAGCACACAGTAGGTAGTCAGTAAGTATTTGTTAAAGGAATTAAAGCAAATGATCACCACTTCACTATTAAGCAAAACCCACACTGAAAACTGAAATCCTTCAGAAGGACTGGAGATGACATCCATAGTCTCTACTTCTACTATCCCTTAGCTTTACCTTGACTTCCTTTACAGTGAGACTGGGAGAGTTTGATAGATGCTCTAGTACCTCTGTAAAATGAAAATTCTAGTTTCTTGATTTAATCTCGAGAATGTAGCTAAGGAGACAGTTGACTGAATTTGGTTAAAAATGCAGGATGGAGATGAATTTCTCTATAACCTGAGTTGTAATTTTAGTGATGGAATCAATCTGATCCTGGAAATACTCTCATTCATTATGTATAGGAGTAAAACTCCCTCTAAGATAAAATTAAGATAAACCATGTCTTGTTTGGCTATTTCTTTATGAATTTATTTCTTTAAAATTTCAGCTGTTACTTGGCTACAAACCCTTAGTTGGGCAGAGCATCACTTACTTATTCATTTATTTATTTAGAACATCAACTATAGTCATCCACAATGACTATTTGCAGTATGTGGGGACATTTGCCACCTTAATCTCTTCTACTAGCAATTTCTGTTAGTCATTCTTTTTAAAATATCATATCTTATGGGTCACAATGGGGAAACATAATATTATTTTTAAGCCCTACTTCTTATTACTGTGGTATAGAAAATATCAAGTATTAATTGATAAGAAATTAACACAGATCGGGGCACCTGGGTGGCTCAGTTGGTTAAGCGACTGCCTTCGGCTCAGGTCATGATCCCGGAGACCCGGGTTCAGGTCCCACGTTGGGCTCCCTGCTCGGCGGAAGCCTGCTTCTCCCTCTCTCACTCCCCCTGCTTGTGTTTCCTCTCTAGCTATGTTTCTCTCTGTCAAATAAATAAAATCTTTAAAAAAAATTAACACAGATAATACTACCTCACATTTGTACCTGATTATACATTTTCAAAACATTCTTGAACCTTCTTTGCCCTCATAACAGTCCTCTGATGTAACTGGGGCAGGTGCTGCTAACTACATCTTACAAATAAACAGATAGGCACTTTAATGTACTCAGACCTCTTTAATACATGAAAAACTTCATGACTATAAAATGGTTTTTTTTTGTCCTGCTAATTAAATTTAGCAGTTCTCACAGGAATCAAAATAAACTAGGTGACTTTCAGAGATGTTTAGATGCTTCATCTTGTTTTTATGTTTCAACAAAAATCTAGAGGAAAGAACAGACTTACTAGCAGTAGGCTCTACTTGGTATATCTCTGCCAAGAAAACATATATGTACCAAATAAGTCAGGAGTCAGTAAACCTATAGAGAACTACTATGTGCAAAAAATGTGCTTTTTTTCTTCCCAGTCTTATTTTGATGCATATTTAATACTCTAATGTGTAGGACTTTGAGTAGCATTAAGTTACTAGTAAGACTTTTTTTTTTTAATTAGGAAATTAGAAAATTACACTTTAAGACCCTAAAACTGAATAAAGAGGTAGCTCAAATCCTTTGTATATATACATTTTTTTAAAGATTTTATTTTTTTTTTGACAGAGAAAGAGAGGGAGAGAAAGATCACAAGCGGGGGGAGCACAGGAAGAGGAAAAAGGAGAAGCAGGCTCCTCGCTGAGGTGGGAGCCCCACGCAGGGTTCACCTGGAATCATGACCTGTGTAGAAGGCAGACACTTAATCGACTAAGCTATCCAAGTGCCCCCTTCATTTATTTTTATATATTTTTTAATATTTTATTTATTTATTTGACAGAGAGATCACAAGTAGGCAGAGAGGCAAGCAGAGAGAGAGGAGGAAGCAGGCTCCCTGCTGAGCAGAGAGTCCAATGTGGGCCTTGATCTCAGGACCCTGAGACCACGACCTGAGCTGAAGGCAGAGGCTTTAACCCACTGAGCCACCCGAGCGCCCCTCCTTCATTTATTTTTTTTATTGTTTTTTTTATTTTTTATTTATTTTTTTATTGTTACTTTATTTTTAACTGCATTTATACTTATGAAATGAAGAGTAGTGCTAGAGTGCCTTTATTACTTTTGAACTATAATCTAGAATGCTCTGTGGTAAGCCATTCCCTGTTTGGCTTCTCAGCCATTCTGTACATGGATAACAAACTCCCTTTATTAAATCTAGTCTTTTCTCAAAATAGATAATGGTTTCTGTTTTATTGTTTGGACCTAGACTGATCTGTGGCTTTTATTGCTTTGGTTTCCTTTGGGAAGAGAGCAGGGGTAATGGTGGCTTTGAGGAGCATTTTAGCCTGCAACTTTTCTGAGCTGACAAGATTAGTAATTTCTAGATGTGGCCAGGTCAACATTAGCCAGAGGGCCGTCTTAAAGGCAGAGAGATTATCTAGAACTGGAAAGAAAAATATTGCAAAGTTGGAAGAAACTTCGACACTATGGAAGAGTGTGTAAGTCCTGTTAACAGTAGCCTAGGCTGTGTCTTCCTTAAATTTGCTCTTTTTACTTCTAACCTAATGAGGAAAAAAGATTGATAAAGAAAAATCATTCAAGACAACAAATATAAACATTTTTAAAAGTTAAAATACAATTGTGGTATCTGCTAGAATTAAAGAAAAAAATTCACAAAGGAGCAAATGCGATTTATCTGAATATAAATTCCTAAGAGCTGCAGACTATTGCACCATGCATCAAGGGAGATAACACTGGATTTCCCCTCAAAGAATGGCCTCCAAGATGTGGAGAAAGCAATCTGAGATTCCAGGTTGAAGGACCCTCAGGCTGATGTCTTGGGCAGGAAGGTGGCTCCTCCCTGCCTAGAGTGGTATGATTCAAACAAATATTTGTTGTTTCCAAGGGACAAATCTCTGTCTTATGTATAGAATTCAACTCTGTCCTGAGGCTGCTATTAATTCTCAAACTTCCTAAATTGAACTTTACTTTCTTAATGAAGCCTCCAGTAACTATCCATTTTCTATAACCTCCCCTTCCTAAACAAGATGAAAATAAAAAAGAAGACCAGTGCTTACAGAGCCTCAGAGCATATAGTCACATTGTAGGAAAAGCCTTCTTCCCCATCCTGGGGCTACTTCTGTTCTTTATGTACATATTTTGATTCAATCTCATGATCCTAAATATGATTATTTTGTCAATGACACCCAAATGTCTATTGTCTGCTTTGATCTCTTCTTGAGCTTTCATACTATTATTTCCAGTGGCTCAACATACTCACAGCGCTGCAAATGCACTTAGCAGAAAGCCCCAACCCCTCAGCTGCTAACAGTGCCTTCCCTAATCTCACTTCATCTTGCTCTTCTCTTACCCACTATGTTCTAGCCAGGTGCACCTTCTCATTTCAACTTCACTACTTGTGCAGTTACCATCCCCTCTGCCTTCAGAATATTCTCTCACACCAATCTTCACAGGACTGCTTCTGTCCATTCAAACCCCAGCTCAAGTGGCATTGTACAGAAATCTTCCCTGATGATGCAATCTAAATTTTCTAACCTTCCTCTTTCTTTCACTTAATGGCAGTTAAAACTTTTGAAAGTGTATTTGTTTGTTGTACCACAAGCACCAACCTACTTTGTCTTGTTCACTACTATGTTTCTAAGACTTAGAACAGATCTTGTCACATAGTGGGTAATCATACATTGCCCAAATGAGTACATTCTAGTGGAAAAGAGTCCAAAAAGTGTCAGCACCATAATACACTGGGAGTTAGTATCTCCATCATCCTTGCCCCCAAATACCAACCTTCTTTTGGCCTTTAAAATCATAGTATTAAGTAGTATTAAGAATATTTAAGTAGTATTAAGAGTAATGTGCTGTACAGAGATTTCTGTTATCATAGAACAAATTTCCAAGTAGGCTCATTGGTTCTTTAGACTGAACTCTTCTCTAGCCTAAAAAAATGTAGAACTGTTATTCCTTTGAGTTCTAAACAATTTATAATTCAGATACACTTTTGCCCTAATGGCCACATTAACTAATTAACAGAAACCTTCCAATGTATTTGCCCTCTCTCTGGCCCTGAGATTGTCAATTATTATTATCTGCATTGCAGACATGTGCAGAGTACTGGTCTCATGGGCACAAAATATTTCCCAGCATAATATATACAACCAAACACTGATGCAGTTCAATGAATAAGAATGTGATGAACTGTGGCATTCAGAAAATGTGGACTGAAAAAGACTGTCTAGTTTCTAAAAATTTCTTAGATTTCATCTTGTTTTCCCAGCATAAATTCTCAGATTACCTATTAGATAATGAGCATTTCATAAATGGTTTGTAACTGAATTAACTTTAAGATATTTAGTTTCTACATTAAAAATAAATGTAAAAAAAAATCTTAAACATTTGCTGAGTTTTTTATTTGGTCCTCACAATTTATGGTATCTTTTAAAAAATATTTTATTTATTTATTTGACAGAGAGAGAGAGAGGACAAGTAGGCAGAGAGACAGGCAGAGAGAGAGGAGAAAGCAGGTTCCCTGCTGAGCAGAGAGCCAGATGTGGGCCTTGATCCCAGGACCCTGAGATCATGACCTGAGCCAAAGGCAGAGGCTTTAACCCACTGAGCCACCTAGGCACCCTATATCTTTTAGAGACAAAGTACATGTATAATTTCCTTAGTGTCATAATATGAGAAAGTAAATTCTTTATACGAATTCAATGTTTCCTTCCTAACTCTTTTTATATTGTATGGTGTCAATAGTTCATGCACAGTTTTTCACATTCAATGTTGACAATGGGTATTTAATAATCTTTCATTTTAAAAGAAACCAACTGTCTATCAGTTCAGAGCCTTAGTGTCAAAGCTGAAGAAAAATATTTACCAAATTCAAACTGATGACTCTAATACAAAATATCTTCCAGAAGAAAGGGATAGAAGAACATGTGTTTAGATATATGTTTTTGGAAAAGTTTGGGTAAGTATAATTTTTTTGTTGTTGTTTTATAAACGTTCAGTTAAACCATCTGATTATGGATTTTTCTCTCTGGGAAAAACTTTTAGCACACATTTGATTTCTTTAATAAATATGAGACTTATGTTGGTTATCTATAAATTCCTATGACAGCTTTAATAGTTTCTATCTTTCAGAGAATTTGTTTATTTCATATAAACTTCTAAAATTATTGACATAAAATTGTTCACAATGTTTTCTTATCGTTTTAATCCCTGTAGGATGTATAGTAAAAACTCTTATTTTTGACACTGGTGATTTGTGAAAAACATGATTTTATATCTCAATTTAGTTTGTAAGATAAACAGGACTTAAAGTCTATTTCTTATGTGAAACTTAACTTTTTCTTAGCTTAAGTTTACTTTTAATAATAAAAATATTAACAGAATTTCAGAGCACGCCAAATTTTAGCATTGCTTTCCCTTTTAACAGAGGACTGAGATCCAGAAAAAAACAAAAGGTTTCACCAAGACAACGTGGCCAGCTGATGGGACATCTAGATTTGAAACTATTTCAATTCTAGGTCCTAATGTTAAAGCACACTTAGAAAATTTTTAGCCAATTACTCTTTTTTTTGCATTTCTTTTTTAATGTCTTAATTATATTTTTAATTTTTTTTAATTTTTAATTTTTCAGTGTTCCAAGATTCATTGCCCATCCCCACACCCAGTGCCCCATGCAGTAGGTGCCCTCAGTACCCACGACCAGGCTCTCCCATCATCCCACCTCCTCCCTCAAGTCCCTCAGTTTGTTTCTGTGTCCAAAGTCTCTCTTGGTTCATTTCTCTCCCTGAATTACCCTACTTCCCATTTACTTTCCTTCTCCTACTGTCCTCTATATCACCCCTTATGCACCACAACTAAGTGAAACCATGTGATACTTGACTTTCTCTACTTGGCTTATTTCACTCAGCATAATCTCTTCCAATCCAGTCCATGTTGCTACAAAAGTTGGATATTCATCCTTTCTGACAGAGGCGTAGCATTCCATTGTATATATGTACCACATCTTCTTTATCCATTCATCTGTTGAAGGGCACCTTGGCTCTTTCCACAGTTTGGCGATTGTGGCCATTGCTGCGATGAAAATTGTTGTACATATGGCCCTTCTTTTCACTACATCTGTATCTTTGGGGTAAATACCCAGTAGTGCAATTGCAGGGTCATAGGGTAGTTCTATTTTTAATTTTTTAAGGAATGTCCACACTGTTTTCCAAAGAAGCTGCACCAACTTGCATTCCAATCAAGAGTGTAAGTGAGTTCCCCTTTCTTTGCATCCTCTCCAACACTTGTTGTTTCCTGACTTGTTAATTTTGGCCATTCTGACTGGTGTAAGGTGGTATCTCAGTGTGATTTTGATTTGAATTTCCCTGATAGCTAGTGACGCGGAACATTTTTTCATGTGTCTGTTAGCCATTTGTATATCTTCTATGGAGAAGTGCCTCTTCATGTCTCCTGCCCATTTTTTGATGTGTTCATTTTCTTTTCCGATGTTGAGTTTGAGTAGTTCTTTATAGATCTTGGATATCAGCCCTTTGTCTATAGTGTCATTGGCAAATATCCTCTCCCATTCTGTGGGTTGCCTCTTTGTTTTGTTGACTGTTTCCTTTGCTGTACAGAAGCTTTTTATTTTGACAAAGTCCTAAAAGTTCATTTTCGCTTTTGTCTCCTTTGCCTTTGGAGACGTGTCTTGAAAGAAGTTGCTGTGGCCGATGTCAAAGAGGTTACGGCCTATGTTCTCTTCCAGGATTTTGATGGATTCCTGCCTCACGTTGAGGTCTTTCATCCATTTCGAGTTTGCCTTTGTGTGTGGTGTAAGAGAACGGTCTAGTTTCATCCTTCTATATGTAGCTGTGCAATTTTCCCAGCACCATTTATTGAACAGACTGTCTTTTTTTCCACTGGATATTTTTTCCTGTTTTGTCAAAGATGATTTTCCCATAGATTTGTGGGTCCATATCTGGACTCTCTACTCTGTTCCATTGGTCTATTTCTCTGTTTTTGTGCCAGTACCATGCTGTATTGGTAATCACGGCTTTGTAATAAAACCTGAAGTCAGGTAACGAGATGCCCCCAGCTTTGTTTTTCTTCTTCAGTGATTCCTTAGTGATTTGGGGTCTTTTTCAGTTCCATATAAATTTTAGGATTGTTTGTTCCAATGCTTTGAAGAATGTTGGTGGAATTTTGATCGGAATGGCATTGAAAGTATAGATTGCTCTGGGCAGTGTAGACATTTTGACAATGTTTATTCTTCCGATCCATGAGCATGGAATGCTCTTCCATCTTTTTGTGTCTTCTTCAATTATTCTTTATAAAATTTGAAACTTGATATCTTTTTAGGGATTATTAATATAATATTATTTAATAAAAAATTATAATCATTTGGGTGCCTGGGTGCGTCAGTGGGTTAAAGCTTCTGCCTTCAGCTCAGGTCATGATCCCAGAGTCCTGGGATCGAGGCCTGCATTGGGCTCTCTGCTCCGCAGGGAGCCTGCTTCCTCCTCTCTCTCTGCCTACTTGTGATCTCTGTCAAATAAATAATAAAATCTTTTAAAAAATTATAATCATTTAACATTTGAAATAAGAATTACCATGTAAACATTTTCTAATTATTCTACACACACACACACACACACACACACACACACACACAGTCTTTTTTTGTTGTTTTTATGATTGCTGTGATTCTTCTGGTCTTTGCAGCCACCTGCCCATCTCTTGACACTTGTATTATGGCAATTAACCAGCAGCTTCTTAATGACCTAATTAAACCATAATGATTGAGGTACAAGGCCTTTCCTGGGGATTAATGGCCAACTGAAAAGAGTTGATGGCCCATGGCATAACTGAGAGCCATTAACCCTAACCAGCCATTAATCCTGTGAAAACACTATATACAAAAGTTGTTACTATAAGATCAAAATGAAAACAATGAAGTATAGTATATTTACATCCAGTGAAATTATATTGATAAGTATGGCATCTTACTAAAGAATAAATGTTTGAACATTCTAAAATAACCATTCAATCTTTAAAATTCTACATGTAGAGATATTTAATGGATTAAATAAGCATTTTTTGTGTAACTTTGGTTGAAAATTACAAGAGACAACTGGAGCTATATTAAGTCAACATGGAGAAAGCAGTGCTTCCTGAGACTGAGGTCAGAAAACAGTTGATATTCAAGAATAATGGGAACTGGAATTTAGAGATATGTGTGGAATCCCAACAGTATCTTGTATATCTCTTCTATCTCCCAGTCTTTAATTGAATTATGTATCTCTCTCTCTCTCTCTCTCATCTATGTCTCTCTCTATCTGCAAATTAGCTTCCTTTGCTTCAAAGACATAGAAAGAAATAAGGCTACTCACTGCATTCCATAACTCAAAGAGATTAAATCTCTTTTATTTCAACTACATGTTCCTAAATCAGGGAATCTGGACAACTGCAGGGACAGGAAACTAATTAGTGATTAATCAACAGTGGCCCATGTGTTTGTATGCATATGTGTACATCTTGTTAGAAAATGGCATGACAAATAATTCCACACAAAAAATGCTAAGTATCATTTATCCCTAGAGAAACATAAAGTAAAACTACAGTGAGATTCTACTCTACATACTCATTAGTATAGTTTAAAAAGATTAACCATACCAAGGATTGGAGGAACTGGAACTCTCATAAACTGTTGGTGGGAATTTAAAGAGGTAAAATGAAATATAGCTTCTTAGTTATACATCTACCATATGATCCATCTATTGTAATTATAGGTATTACTCAAGAAAAATGAAAACATGTGTTCAAATATAGACCTGTACAGGAATGTTCATGATAGCTTTATTTATAACAACCATTATATAAAAGCAATCCAAATATCCATCAACATGCAACAACATATATAAATCTCAAAATAACTGCAAAGAGTTAAGCAAGCCAAACAAAAGAGCACTCATTGTATGATTGTGTTTAGACTAAATTCAGGAAGACAAACCAATCTTTAGTAACAGAAAATAGATCAGTGGTTACATCGGTTTCAGGCTGGGAGGGAGAGATTACAAAGGGGACTGCTGAAACTTTGCACTGATAGGTATGTTCATTATCTTGATTGTGGTTATGGTTTCAAAGGTATATACTTATGTCAAAACTAGTCAAATAGTACTCATCAAATATGTACACTTTATTGTAAGTCAATTGTACCTCAAGAAAGCTATTTTTAAAATAATTGTTATATGCCTAACACAGAAGCAGAGACAGTAACAACAAAACAGGGATTTGTCAAGTGATTAATTGCTCTATCACAACTTTTATGTCCAAAAGTTATGAGAACCTATAAAGTGAGTTAAGCACAGTCCTTACTTGTAAGGAATTGCCTCCATCTTACTTATAAGGCATTATGATCTTTGTTTTGAGGAGAGTAAGATGACTATTTTTTTTAAAGAGAGAAGATAATACAAAATGTTGTATGTTATAAGGAAGGTAAAATACATCTAGAAAGTGTTTTAAAGGAGGGAAAGATTATTTCCAAATAAGGATTTAAGAAAAGACTAAATAGAACAATGGTATTTGGAAGTAAGGCTTTCAGAACATATAGAATTCCAGAGGGTATGAACTGCTTAGACCAGCATGGGCAGGGACTCAGAGACAGAAAAATTTGGTGTATTATTAAAAACACTAAAAAATCCAATTTTGCTATAGCATGGTATGTGACCTGGGGAGTCGTAACAGAAAAGGCAGAAAGGTAACTTGGAACATATATTGTTCTGGTCTTAAATATGGCAGTTAGGATTATATGTGATTTGAGATTTCCACCTCCAAGTCAGATGTGATAGGTTGAGACAATCATTTCAAGTGCCAAAAATGAGCAAATCATAAAAATAATACTTCTAAGAGCAGTGCACAGCTGTGGAACCAGATAAAACTACATGAATTAAATTCTAGAGAGAGAAGAGCTTTCTTTGGCAAGTTGAGATCAGAAGCTAGATTTTTTTTTTCCCCAGGAGGAATAGGTTGAGACTGAGGATCCCTAACTAGAGGCAGAAAAACTCTAATGGGGCAAGGGAAACTAGGAGAATGTTTGGGCCATTCTTTCCTGCATGACAGATTGAAATCTAGAGAAGCCCCAAATTTATAGCTGATTTTCCCAACAGGACATTTGCTGAGTGCTATTGTGGTGCAGAAAGCTGAGGGCTAGCCAGAAAAGCACAGTGCAAGAACTCTCATTCTCATATTGCTTTGGCATCAAAATTACTTTAAAGGAAGGGGCCTGCAAAAAAAAAAAAAATTCCTGATGCTCTCTTTCCAAGATTTTGAATCTGTGTAAGGTAGGAAGCTAAACAGTTAATCCTAAAACCTCCAAAAGGCAATATTTCAGGGAAGACAAAGCAACAACCTAGCAGGATATCAACCAAAAGCAGAGAAAGCTATTGTGAAAGAAGGGATAGTGTAGAATCATGGTGCTTAGGGGGGAAAAAAGTGTCATTAAAAGACATTAAAAGATACTGACAAACACATTACAGAACTTGCCCTTCAGACACTTGTGGGCTGTATCTAACTTAAAATGAATCTCAACCCCAATTTGTTTAAATATAAATGGCCCTTAAAATTATCTGATTATGAAGGGAAAAAGCCAAGCCTCTCTGGGTAAGAGTAACATTACTTTAGTCACTATTATTCTTTTAAAAACAATTAGTAGAATATAACATTTTTTTAGAAGTTGAGACTTTAAAAGAGTCAGGAAAATATGGCAATAGATCAAGAGAAAAATCAGACAATAGAACTAGACCTAGAAATTGTTGGAGGTAGTAGTCATGTTGTTGGAGATAGTAGGAAAGGATTTTAAAATAATTATTATAAAAATGTTAAAATAACTGAAGAAAAGATGAACAAAATGAAGAGATGGAGAATTTAAACCAAGACTTGGAATCCATATGAAAGAACGACTAGACATTCTGAAACAAGGGTAGGGTAGCAAACTTTATTTGTAAAGCATCAATGAGTAAATATGTGGATCATGTAGTATAAGTCCATTGCTGTGATATGAAAGCATGCATAGACAACACATAAACAAGTGGTTGTGGTTGTATTCCAATGACACCTGTTGAAGATAAATTATATGATAGAGAAATACCTCGCAGAAAAATAAAAGCACAGGTAAAGGTTAGGTTTTAAGATAAAGAGTGATATTTGTAACACAAAATAAGGAAGATAAATTTACCCTGGTGTTTTTATTTATAAGACCAAAAAAGTCAGTAAAAGTGATCAGTTCATGGTATGTCTTTATCAGTATTTGCAACATTATTTTAGGAGATTAGATGTTATAAAAATGGATTTGATAGTCACCTTGATATAAATTTAAGTAACAGTAAAAGTCTTAAATAGTAAACTATGCAAATCATTCAAAATTATTCTATGGTGATCAAATTTTATTAAAATAAATACATTGCTAGAATTCATATGGCATTCTTCTTGGCCTAAAAGTCAGACAAAGTTTATATTCATTCTCTTACTCCAGTAATTAGGCAGTAGAAAAGAGGAGTGAAATAAACTCAGGCTTATTCCTCTTTTTTTAAGTTTCTGCACATTTTCTGAACTAGTTCATAAACTAGAATAAGTTTATTTTACCTTTCCTAAAATCCTTTGATCCCTAATCTACCGCAATTAGCAGGAAGAGTATTAGCTCTATCTCTTTAGGACTCATTTCACTTTCCAAAATATCCATTAATCCTGGAAATTTACTCTGCCCAAAAGAAGAGAAGGACTAGATATGTTTCAAAATGAGAAGTATTCAGTTATTTAACTACTGACATGGGTCCTGACGATAATCCAACATTAGTTACTCTCTGCTACAAATTCTTCAGTTCTTGTTTTACGTTCAGACTTAACCATTTTTCTCTTTATAGGTATTTATCGTGTAGGGGTCTCTTTGTCCTTTCCTTCTCCAGAGTCTTTTTGGGAGTCATACAGTTCTCTTTCAGAAAAGTCTCTCAAAGTTTGATTTTCATCCTTTCTCTCCTAACATTACTGCTGGGTCTGTGCAAATTGTGTAGCTCCTCCCAAGAAATCAGCATTGTCCCTCAGCAGTCTTTTTTTCTTTTTAATGTAGTGTTAGTCAACATACATTACATCATTAGTTTTTGAGGTAGTGTTCTATGATTCATTATTTGCATATAACACACAGTGCTCACTACAGCATGTACCCTCCTTAATACCCATAACCTGGCTACCCCATCCACTCACCCGCCCTATCCTCTGAAACCCTTGGATTGTTTCCTGTAGTTGATAGTCTCTCATGGCACCTCCCCTTCTGATTCCCCCCCTTTCAGTTTTCCCTTTCTTCCCCTAATGTCCTCTGTGCTATTCCTTATGTTCCACATACAAGTGAAACCATATGATAATTGTCTTTCTCTGTTTGACTGATTTCATCTGGCATAGTCCCCTCTAGTTCCATCCATGTTGATGCAAATGGTGGGTATCCATCCTTTCTGGTGGCTAAGTAATATTCCATTTTATATATGAAACACATCTTCTTTACCCATTCATCTGTTGAAGGGCTTCTCAGATCCTTCCACAGTTCAGCTATTGTGTACATTGATGCTATGAACATTGGGGTGTGTCCCTTCTTTTCATGTGTCCCTTCTTTTCACTATATCTGTATATGTGGTAAATACCCAGTAGTGCAATTGTTGGGTCATAGGGTAGTTCTATTTTTAACTTTTTGAGGAAGCTCCACACTGTTTTCCAAAGTGGCTATACCAATTTGCATTCCCACCAAGAGTGTAAAAGATTCCCCTGTCTCCACATCCTCTCCAACAGTTATTGTTTCCTGCCTTGTTAATTTTTGCCATTCTAACTGGTGTAAGGTGGTATATCAATGTGGTTTTGATTTGAATTTCCCTGGTGGCTAATGATGTTGAACATTTTTTCATGTGTCTCTTAGCCATTTGTATGTCTTCATTCGAGAAATATCTGTTCATGTCTTCTACCCATTTTTTGACTTGATTATTTGTTTTTTCGGTGTTGAATTTGAGAAGTTCTTTATAGATCTTAGATATGTCTCAGCAGTCTTTACTAGTAGCAGCCTCAAGACAAGAGATTCTGCCGCAACCTAATTCCAAGACTATAAAAACCTCCTCATCCCCTATTTACTTTAGGATTCAGAACACATATGCTTTAATGAAGTGTTAAGTTAACATTTTCAGTGACCCATGGAACACCAACATCAGAAGTACTTTGGATGCTTATTCAAAAGGCAGATTCCTAGGTTTCATCCAAGTCCACTAACTCACAATTTCTTACAGTGGGCCCTAGCACATCTTCACTTTCAACCAGTTCTTTGGGGGATTCTTACATCCAAGGTCTAAGAACCACTGAATCAGATAATTGTTTAGAATGCTTTACACATAACTCTAAGGATCCATTTTCCCAGGAAATAGATAAAATACACAGTCAGTAAATTTTCTTTCACCTTTATTGGACAAGTTTCCATTGAATAACAAGTGTTATTCTGTTTGTGTACGTGCTAATAGGAAGTGGAGAGATTCTTCTACTATTACATTGAATTTACAAACTATTTCATCCTGGGGTCATAATTCCTCCCTACACATAACTGCTACTAAAGGCAAGACCAAAGTGGTTTAAAACTATAGTGTGTTTTCCTCTACTATTAACCTGAAAGTCCTGCCATACTCTCCCATTCTTCTAAATAAATTTCAGAAAATTCAACACTTCTAGTAATCAATAAAGCATACTGTTTTGGGAAAAACAAAGTATTAGTCATATGGCCTTCAAAACTAGACCTGAGAAGATACAGGAATTAATAAGAGGAGGAAATTTGCTATAAAAACATGAGTCACTAGTTTTAAGGTAACATCATTATTTTACAGATTAAATAGTCCTTAAAATTTAAGGACTTAATTATCCTAATGCTATCACATAACATGTATGCAGTTTACAAACAAAGACAATTAAGAATTGGTCTTAATTAAGTGTGATAAGTAAAAGGAAGGAGTTTAATTCATTATAATTTACTTCAGCCTGATTTGTGCTAGGAGAAGGAAATGCAATTCTCCCCTCTACCTGTGGAAAACTGAACAGGTGATAGTGGAAAAGCCTGGACGATATCATTACTCTTTGCCAGATAAATTCCTAAGTGCTTCCCACATTAATGTGCTACCGGATAAAAATGTTTATCCGGATTCAATGGAAAGATAAGTATGAACAGAAAGAGGTTTTAGAGGCTCTGTATTTTCTTTCTAGAATAACTGTTAGCTCATAATTAGAATGAAGGTCAAACTACTCAGTAGAGACTTTTCTCTCAACTTTCAGAACATTAATAAACACTTTGTGAGCATTAGTCTTTTGCACTTTTGTCAGACAACCAATCCTGTATCTGTAATTCCAGAAGTTATGGGAATCCTGGAAACTGGATATAGATCAACTCACTGAACCTTAACCTTCAACTGAAATTTAATATGAATCAACAGTATTGAACATGTGTCATGGTCCATCATCATAAGAATGAGCATATTAATGTCACTCTTTGGTTTGAGAATGCTCCTTTAATGTCATACCTATATGGTTAAAGTCCTTTAAAGCAGAATGATCTATCATGAGGTCACAAAGTGTATAATTTCCTTTAACTAGAAAAGACTTTGACGACAGCTATATTAGACATTTTACTTATTTTCTTATCTTCCATATTAGCCCAGCTGGATAGGCTTCTCTTGGGTAACATTTTGATTTATTTTGCTTTGTTTTTGTGGACAGACTTGGTAGTGTAAAGAAGGCTGGCACTAAACATAGGTAGTAGATCTACAATGGCATGGAGCCCAGGTGAATGTCTCAGTCTGGGAATTGCAGCCCTTCTATAGTGCCAACTGTCCTACAGTGTCCTCATCTCATTAAAGGTTAATTAGTTTCTTTTCAGCCTGTAGCTCCATGATATATTATGTGGGTCATAAAGATGATATGAACATGCACTTGGCATGAGATTGTAGACTAACCATATTCATTATGGAGGCATAAATTCACTGCTCTGGGGCCATTTCTATTCTGGCAATGCAAAAAATAGTCTCTAAGAAAATCAGACTAAAGATTGGGACATTGCTCACATTCAGGCTCGAGGGGTGAAACTGATCCATTACTAGATGGAGGACAAATTTCTCAGGGCCAGTAACAAAGTTACTCCCAATTTCAGAAAGGAACATGAGACTCACAATTTTATTATATTCTATAGGAAATTCGATTTAAGACGCTACAACTGTAGGAAAAAAAAAAACATGAAATGAACTTGTCAGAACTTTAATATCTCTGTGTTCAATTTACCACTGCCATATAATTGCTACTGGCAGGGTAGGAAGTGACAACAAAAACAAAAGGATGTGAAAACCAGTTCTCTGAAACCTACTATAGATGGTAAAATTTGAAAATAAGTTTTAAATATAAACCATTCCATTTATGCACAGAAACTCTACAGACCTCCTTGTAACTATGAGATGACAGTTTGGACAGTTTCCAGGAATCAGACATTATAAACAACTAATTCTTGTACCTTATCAAACTGCTATTGTACCTTGAATATTTACTACATCACTTTTTTTAAGAATTATTTTTTATTTTGGTAAAACATACATAACATACAATTTACCATTTTAACCATTTTTAAGTATACTATTTGATGGCAAATGCTACTTCTTAGACCCTAAATTACAAAATATATCTGTATCATGCTGGGCTCATAAGTAACTGAAATCAGTGTTTTCCTAATAATTGTTTGAAAGGTAAGTATTTGAGAACTACTTTAAAGACACTAAACTGTTGGCTAGAAGAAAGCCACAGCCCTTCCAGGATGGGCCAAAGCAGAACTTCTCCCTGTCCTGGGAGTGAGCACTGTGACCTAGACCCTCTATAGCACTCCTAGGTGTCTCTGCCATGTTCCCTTTCTCTTTCCCCCTTTCCTGTCCCTCCATAGAAGCCCTAAGTTCTGACTTCTTCAAATATGTTTTTTGAAAAATTTATTTTTAAATTCTAGAATTATAGTTTATTTAAACCAAAAATACTTATTTTATAATTTCTTTTTTTAAAGATTGTATTTATTTATTTGACAGAAACACAGAGAGAGAGGGAACACAAGCAGAGGGCGTGAGAGAGGGAGAAGCAGGCCTTCCACAGAGTGGGAAGCCCTATATGGGGCTTGATCCCGGAACTCTGGGATCATGACCTGAGCTGAAGGCAGTCGCTTAAACAACTGAGCCACCCAGGTGCCCCTACTTTTATAATTTCTTAAAGTATATAGTCCCAAAACAAATAAAATTAAATATGTATTTTGGCTAAGAAAACACACACAGGATTTCAAATACCAGTCAGTCAACATTTAACCATCAAGAAAAATGTTGGTTCCTTTACTGGGAAATATGTATAGTCAGTGGAATATAATCAGATTCCAGATTCCTAAACCCAATTATCCAAACTTTTAGAGAATTATTATACTGAACTCTCATCTTCATCTTAAGGATCCATGATACACCTGTGGCATTTATCCACTTATTATAACAGTTCGCTAATCTGATTTAGAACAATGTCTTTGATTGCTGGGATATTTCTGACCACTTGAGAAGAAAGAAAAAAATTGTCCTTTTTCCTTTTCAAATATTCCCCTTCAAATGAAAGGTAATAATGTGGATTTATGTTTCACACTTTCCAATCTATAAGATTCATTTTATTGAAGTTAGGAGGCAGATAGGTTTGCCATGTCTTCATCCAGAGTGTTCACACATAGAAGTGGTGTATGGTCATGAAAGAACCTTCCATGTGCTTCGAAGTTCTGTGCCCCCCCATCCATGCAGCTTTAATTAATACTTCTCTGTCTCTCTCTGGTCAAAATAACAAAACATATTTAAAAAATCAGCTAACATGGTAGTACCTCTACTTGATTTCCACAGAGTACAATGCTTTTCATTTCAAAATCAGCATTCAAATGTTCCTATATCAGAATGGGACTAAAAGATATATAAACCATAGCCATCCTTTTAGCAGATCCTTCTATAAAGCAAGTATAATCTCCTTGATTTATCAGTCAGTGATGGGCTCCTTTTCCCTAAGCTTAAGGCATAGAGATTAGCAAAGTAGAAATGAGATATACCTAATTAATTCCCCAGATTTCTCCAGATTATATTGCTAGTTTTGATTACCAGAACATCGTGACTAAAATGAAAAATATGTACAGTAGCTGAAATAACACAAAAGGAAAGAAATAAATTTCCCTAGTACATAGATGCTCTAGATAAAGTTAATTTATAATGATAGTTTATGATGTTAGTTTTTTCTAAGGACCCTATTTATGACAGTATAACTTTTAAAAGGAAATTTCATTTCAGGGTTTTAAATGCCTTTTATTATATTTATTTTATAATATAGCCAAATACACATTCTCAACTATTGTAAGTTATATTCCACATGAATATTAAATCCAAACAGGATATTTATATTTCTTTGTGGTAATTACATAACTATAAAAATGTCTTCTTTTCAACTGAAAAAGACAAGAATAATTTGGGAGCTAATTACCAATTATAATTTGGATCATTTAAATGTCTGCCATTCCTTGTACCTGTCATCAACCTACTGTTTGATGAGAATTTTCACAACATCTAGATTTTAGAGAAAAAACATCTTTATGCGTGTTTCCATTCGTTTCCTGGAACTATGAAATATAAAATGAGATCAATCATGGAAAAAAAAGAACCCTCAATTGGGTTATTGCCTATTGAATAATAGGTGCATTTTACTGGTAGTTGTAAGAATTTTTCTTTGTAGTTTAAACTTGTTAGCAATTACTTTCTTATATTCAGGAATAAAACACAGCTGCATGTTGTAAACAGTTTTAAATTTACTAGATATTGCCAAATGTTATAGTCGCACATGATGTTCTAATGGAGGAAGGGAAGGCTTTCCAAAAGAGGCAGAGAATTGCTATTGTAGGCCCCTCTGGGTCTATCAACAAGATTAGCAGGGTCAGATGTTCTCCAAACATATGATAATAAAAGGAAGGCACCTAATGGTAAAACTACATTATTAAGGCAAAAAATCCAAAAACCAAAAACACAACTTTCTTGTGGAAATCAAGAAGATTCAATATATTAAGAGTTATCTTCTAATGCATTTTCTGCAGTAGTGATTCTTAATGGAATGGTAGGGGGTTGGACATATCTGAATTTCATAGAGGACGATGGAGTGTTGTATTGTTTGAATAGATTTACTCAGTGTTACAATTTTATATGGAGGAAAATGTATTGTTTTAATCATGCAGAAAACAGTGTTTGACAAAATCCTATAGTTGAAGGTTCACGGTTTGAGAAAATAGACATTATATATGGTTGTGAGGATCATAAACTGTACTAAAAGGGTATTAGGGCTGAAATCCATTCTGTGCTTCAGCCACCAAGCTCTGAACCCTGACTCTGTCTAGACCAGAAGCAACCCTATACCTACAATAAAAGGGAAACCTCCAATGTTCTTACCTTTGTGTGTACAGGAATGTACACATATTTTTTTCTCTATAGCCTTATTATAGATTCCAAATCTTTACCTAAAACATCCAATCTTATCTTCAGAGCTATTGATAAAATATTACTTCTTCCTCTTGCAGTATGACTCCATCCTTACAACAAACTCTGATATCTCGAAATCTAATCTGGGTATAGCATTTCAGTACTCTGTCTAAAAAGAACGCTCAGGAATTTGCTAAAAAGAAAATCAGGGCCAGCTGTGCCCTTTTCACTAAAAAAAAAAAATCATATATTTGCAAATGCAAATTTGAAAATTAGGAAAAAGTGTCATTTCCTACATGGTAACATTTCAAGTGATTGATTTATCACACCTGTATATAGACACAACATGGGCATTTTTATTTATTTACCACAAATTTAATTTTTGTGGTAAATTTTATAGTAGCTCTCGGGTTAGGGACAAATAAGTCAGGGGCAAAACTTAGGGTATCAAAAATGCTATTTAATTCCTATTGACTGAACACAGGCATAAATCCTCTTTTATCTCTCTCCTTGGAAAAACAGAAACAAAAGTTTCATCTCTGCTGAGAAATATGGTTGATTTAGGGATCACTTATACTCTGTGAGGTAAGACTTCCGAGAATTAGGAGTTCTCCCAAAAACTTTGTGAAGAAGGAAAGAACTGAAATAAATACTAGAATAGTGTGACTGTTGAGATATATATAATAACAGATGAATTAAATTTTTAATTGGTCAATCATTTACTATAAGATGAAAAGCTTCAGGGGTGCCTAGGTGACTCAGTTGTTAAGCATTTGCCTTCAGCTCAGGTCATGATCTCGGAATCTGGGGATCGAGCCCCGCATTGGGCTCCCTGCTTGGCAGGAAGCATGCTTCTACCTCTCTCACTCCCCTGCTTATGTTCCCTCTCTAGCTGTGTTTCTCTCTGTCAAATAAATATAAAATAAAGTCTTTTTTTAAAAAAGATGAAAGGCTTCTCCATGATATTCAGTTGCTATAGAATTAGAATTTCAGTGTTTTTCCAATATTTATTTTCCATAAGATAATGATTATCAAATAAATAATTGGTTTTACCTTGGCAATTATCAAACAGCAGGGATTAGCTATTCTGTGACATTTTATTTTACTGTCATTATATCTGAGAAAATAATGATCAATTTTTTAAAATTTTCATAATTGCCTATAACAGAGTCTATTGGTCTATTTAAATCACTACCCTAAATCAACCTAAATTATACGAACACAAACCTGATATTTTTATGGCAGCATTAGAAACACTGAAGCTTTCCCTGGATGGGTACCCACTGAATTCTCAGAGGATGCGATAAACTTGAAATGAACATTCACAAATTAAGCATGATCTTTGCACTCTGATCATATGACCTTGGTTAATGTCTCTGGGCTACAGATTCACAGAAAACATCCCATAGAATTATTGAGGAAGGTGGGACGCCTGGGTGGCTCAGTCATTAAGCGGCTGCCTTCAGCTCAGGATGATCTTGGAGTCCCGGGATCCAGCCCCTGCACTGGGCTTCCTGCTTGGCAGGAAGCCTGCTTCTCCCTCTCTCACTCCCCCTGCTTGTGTTCCCCCTCTAGCTGTGTTTCTGTCAAAAAAAAAAAGTAAATAAAAATAATCCTTCTCTTCATTCAGCCAGGCTAATGGTAATAACAATAGTGCCATTATTATTAATATATTATTGTTAATAAAAATTAAAATATTATCAGCCATTAACTACAACAAAAGTCAAATTTGGTTATCATCTTTCATCCCTCTTTTGCAGATAAGTTCTGCCACAGATGTTATTTTTTACCTACATATGGATAGAAAAACAAATAAACAGTTTATAACTGGAAAAGATGTCTTTTATTTCACCTTCACATTTTAATATTTACAGCAAGTGCAGACTAGAAATATAATATTTCTCTGAAATACTATAATTATTATCATCATCAACTGCTTATTGAACCCTTGTTTAACATCTATTTAGTTCTCATAAGGCACCCAAAGATTTATCTGTTAGCCCAACCCCCATTACGAATCTGCAAAATAATTTAGCTGCATAAATGTTTCTAAAGGAAAATATATGTAGTATAACCACAGTATTATGCAAATTCTGTTTTTACAGCCATTTAGTTTTGCCATAATACCTTATGCCATTTCACAAGCAGTGCGTTGAGCCATGTCAGTGCTGACAACAGCAGACAGGAGCTGAACTCCAGATCCTTCAGCTTCAGCCTTAATATATGGTTGACTTAGGGGCGTTCTACCTATTAATTTAACACTCTAGAACTAATTATGTATGTCAGGGTGACCTCTCTCTAATCTACATTCATCACAGAGTCGGAGCCGTCTGTCTCTATTGTTCCCATAATAAAATAGCTGCTGATAGACTTATATAATTGACTGTGTCGGAAGTGAACTCACCCTAAGTTGTTACATGCAAATGGTGTATAGTCCCAATAGAATAAAGATAAGCAAAAAAATAATCCAACTATCTTCAGTAATTAACTTTGGAGGTTTCATAACAACAGTAGAAAATATATTTCCCATTGGCTTAAAAATGAAATTACGGAGTGCATGGGAGTCACATGTACAGTAATTAAAAAAAGTTTTATTGGGGAAAAGTTGAATGAAAGAAATGCACCTTGAATTTATGTAATACTTATAACACTTTCTGCTCCTTGGGCTAGCATACTTATAGAACTCACTTAAGAAATATATCCACACACACTTTAATAGGAGATACTCACAATTTTCTATGCAGTTTTTAGTGTCCATTTGTTCAGCATATATCAAAATCTATAATAGGTACTTCCTTTTCTAAAATATCTATGTTATCTTTTCATTTATCCTGGTGATGCCATGAGAAAACTGATTTAAAGATTAATTTATTGGTTTTAGTAAATCTATTTTGGAGATGAATAATTTCCCTTTTCTTTGAAAGGACTCTCCTGATAAAAGCAACACTTTTGTAGAAACTGTCAGCCATAAATACTACATGGCATTTCATGTGGAATATTATACCAGGTTTGGAGGAGATTCTCCATTGAGAGAAAAAGCAATCCACAGAGTTTGTAATGAGTAACCAGACTGTTTCCAAAACAGTGGGAACAGTTCCAGTCACATTGTCCCTGGGGTTCTCTTCTGTTCTTACTGACAAAAATTATTTAGAACTTACTCTCTTTCCAGCTTATGGTAGGTCTACAAGGAAACAAATGAAACATCAAACATGGTTCTGGTCCTCAGAGATACCACCAAGGAACTGGAGCAAGGTAATGATTAGGAATGGATCCCCGGGGTTTGATACAGGCCTTGGTATTCCAAGGTTGTCTGGCTTCAGGCTAGCTGTTTAAAATACCATACCTAAATTTCCTCATCTGTACTCTGAACTTTCATAGAATTATAGAACCTACCACAAAGGGTTGTAAAAAGTACATTTGCCAAAGTAAATGTAGATTAGAGGGCTCATAAGAAGCACTTAAACAAGCTTTGCTGTTATTTCCTTTGGTGTGAGATGTGTAAATATCTTGTGAATAATACAAAAAATATATGTAATTCAAGTGCCTGGGTGGCTCAGTCCTTAAGCATCAGCCTTCAGCTCAGGTGAAGCTTATTTTCTCATAACTAAAATTTGAATAATAGTACTTATCGTATAGGTCTGTATAAGAATAAAATAAAATAATGTATATGTCAACTTCCTGGCATAGTGTCTAGAATTCATGAAAAGTATGAAATTCAGTAAAACTCATGAAATTTTGGGGGTTTATTTTGCTCTTTAAGTAATATTACCATTGGGCAATAAATGATGTTAAAAAGGAAGGAAGGAAAGGCCAAAGATATGGCTTCATGGATGGTGTTTTCAGTTCCTATGGCTGTGAACAAGGTACCACAGATAGACAGCTTAGAACGGACATGTATTGTCTCTCACAGTACTATATATCACAGTTATGGAGGTCAGAAATGTGAAATTAAGGTGTTGGTAGGGCTATGCTCCTTCTGGAAGCACTAGGAAAGGATCTTTTCCAGACCTCACTCCTAGATTCTTATTCCTTGGCTTTTGGGAGCAAGACTCCAGTCTTTTCATGAGGTTCTCTTGTGTGAATTCTTCTTATAGGAACATCAGTCACATTGGATAAGGAGCACAGTATGACCTCATCTTTACTAATTAAAACTGCAATGGCTCTATTTCCAAATTAGGTCACCTTCTGAGGTATTTGGAGGTAGAGATTTAACAAATGAATTTGGGGAGTATGGATACAATCCATATCAGATGGTAGAAGACTCTAAATAATCCTGGAAAGATATGAATAGGAAATGACTTGAACAACATTCTAGATCAGAGTATGCCAAAAGCAAAAAATAGAGATTAAGTTAACAGAGTATTAAAAGCATGTAAAGAGATAAAAGGGTTTGATTCCAAGTGATGGGACATAAGAATAATGAGATGGTATTAGGCCAGATCTGTGGTCATATAATATACAATGACAAGTACAGTTTAGTCAGCAATTCATAAGAGTAGGCACCAGTTATATCAATACAAATAAGTTGAAATGAGCCCTCAAACCAATTCAGAAAATGTGAAGATCAAGTTAAGAAATTTAAATGCAATGTATAGGCATAAAATTCTGAGTCTAAAGTGGTATGTCCATTGCCTAAGGTATATGCATTCAACACCAAGGAACTATTATTAGCTACAGATGAAAAAAGGCAATCATGATTTGAAATTAGAACAGGAAGCTGTATAAGTACTGATAAGTACATATTAGAATATCAAGTCCTCTTTCATCCAGAAGAGTACAGAAGGAAAATTGTACATTGGGAAGGTGGTGACTTGCTGCACTTCCTCTTGGCTTTTTCCTGCATTTGTTAAATAAGATGTTACTATTTACTTCCAGAAAAGTCTGATGTGAAAACCAAATGATATTATTTTAGGTAAAGCTCTCCTGTAGTTAGCACCCTAAAAAATGTTAACCACTGTATTTAAGCTTACTAGCTTATGTGATTATTCTTATATAAGAAAGGGAATTGAAAAATAAATGACAATCACATCTTACCGTTTCCCACACAGTTATCTCTTCCAGTTTTTTCTTTCTCCCAATTACTTTTCTACATTTTTTCTTTTAAACTTTCCATCTGTGTCTATACTTCCTATTTTTCCTCTTGTCTTTTTCTTATCTTTTGTAAGCCTTAGTTTAGCAGTTGTTATCCGTGCATAGCTGTACATAATCCAAAGACTGTTCTTTCCAAAGCTGATGTTTGCATGTGAAACTGTGTATTAGGTTTCTTCTCTCCTTTTTATATTTATTTATTCTTCACATTTTAAGAAAATGTTTCCATCCATGTGCTACACCCTAAGTCTATAACAGGAGATCTAGCATAGCCCCTAGCTGTGAGAAGTTCATAATTTGGCAAGGACATGGCCATACAGATACATAAATCACAATCGAGTATGATCAGAACTCAAGGAAACAAACACATAGGCACACATTAGTGGAATCAGCAACACTCTGTGGCAGGTAGCAGTGTATTTGAAGCTGAAGGCTTAAGTAAAAGCTTTCCAGGAAGAGGGTTTGGATGCCTTCATCTTTTAAAATTATTCTCTTGGCTCTCATTCATGGTACTGTATCTGGGAGGCCTACTTACTTCTGTAACTAAAACATTTGCAAAGTTTTCTTGGGCCTGAGATCCTTCTTAGCTGATATTTGGCTGCCAACTCCAAGCTGCATTACTACAAACCACAATTCCCTTACAGATAATCTGTCTTCTTATGTCCAATATGGTTCTCCCCATAACTAGTTGACATGTCCCAAGGACCCTCAAATCTGTATGTTTATAATATTCCATGATATTTTTGTTCAAGATGAGATGCTCCTGGGCAATGAAAATGGCAAATTATACCAGTGAAAGGACATAATTTTCTATAAGGAATTTTCACACTTTTCATGTCAAACACAAGGGAAAAGAAATTACTGCCTACTATAGGCAAGACAATTAATTTCGCCTCACTTCATGGAAGATGTGATAAGGAAGTAGGAAAATGAGATGTGCATAAAAAATAAATTAAGGGGCACCCAGGTGGGTGCCCAGAGGGTTAAGCCTCTGCCTTTGGCTCAGGTCATAATCTCAGGTCATGATCTCAGGGTCCTGGGATTGAGGCCCACATCAGGCTCTCTGCTCAGCAGGGAGTCTCTTCCTGCCTCTGCCTATTTGTGATCTCTCTCTGTGTCAAATAAATAAATAAAAACTTTAAAAAAATAAAAAAAATTAGGCAGGCATTCCATAAAATAATGTATAATCTAGTTGGAGAGATAATAACCAAGAATGATATCTGTTGGACCATGTTTTTGTCTCCTGTTATTTACCTAGTATCTTGGTATGTTGGATAGTATGATAAACAGCTACATCTAAAATATGTGTCCCATGTTTGAAGTATAGTCAAGAAATTTTTGAATGGGCAATAGGTTTAAAATTCAAAAGGTATAAAAGTGTGTATATAGTGATATGCTTCCCTCTCCTCCTCTGACCCCATAATTACCAAATTTTCCTTCTACAGAAACTAATTCTAGTAATTTCATGTGTATTCTTCTAAAGATACTATGTATGTAGATATACCTAATTAGTTTTTACTTTCTTCTTATATAAATATTAGCATACATGCACATACATAAGATGTTATTCACACACTGCCTTCTTTTCATGTAATGTTATAGCCTAAAATTTATTTCATACCAACATAGTGCTTTCTTATTTTTAATACTGCATAGTATTCCATGATATATGGATTTATCGTATATATTTAATTTACTGTAAATGGTCATGTATACTATTTAACAAACATTTTCCTATTAAGAATAGTGTTGTGTAGGGGTATCTGGGTGGCTCAGTCAGCTGAGAATCTGCCTTCAGCTCAGGTCATGGTCCCAGAGTCCTGGGATCGAGCCCCCAGTTGGTCTCTCTGCTCAGTGGGGAGCATGCTTCTCCCTCTGCCTGCCGTTTCCCCTGCTTGTGCTTGCTCTCTCCCTCTCTCTGTCAAATAAATAAATAAAACATTCTATGGCTTCCTACCTATACAATAAAAGCCAAAATCCTTACCAAAGCCCTGAATGATCTGTTACCACTTTGAATTTATTCCCTTCTATCTTTCCTATCACTCTGAGCCAGCCACCTTGCCCTCTTGCTGTTTTTAATGCACAAGGGAAACTACAGTCTCAAGAACTTAAAACATATTCTTTCTCCTTCAGAAATCCATATGCCTCTTTCATCTTTTCCAAGTATTAGTTCAAACATACCTTCTCAGAGATTTTCCCTGATCACTGGTGTTGACATACTGAGGGTGATCAGACCTCTTCTTTGAGGGCGGGTGGAACCTACAATCAGATTTCAACTAATAGAATATGTCAATTTTTGCGGAGATTTTGCAGATGTAATGTAGGTTCCTAATCAGCTGACTTTGAGGTAGTCAAAATGGGATTTATACTGGGTTGACCTGACCTTAATCAAGCCAGATTTTTTAAAAGAGACTAAATAGTCTCTAAAGAGACTCAAAGCAGTAGAGACTCTCTGAATCTTTCTATTCCTGGCTTCAAAGAAGCAAGTTGCAGTGAACTCAACAGCTGGAAGGAAAGTAGTTACAGATTTTTACCTAGTTAAATGAGACTGAAGCCCAGGCAACAATTTGGTTTCATCCTCGTGAGATTCTAAGCAGAGGACCCTGCTAAAACATTACTGGAATCCTTATCTACAAAAACTGTGGAATAATAAATTGAGGTTGCTTTAAGCCAATATATTTGTGGTATGATGTTACACAGTGGTAGGAAATCCCAGTATTTGACAATGTCATGTCCCTAATAACTGTCATATTCCCCTGCTTTATTTCTCTCCTTAACTCTACCATCTGATGCTTTATATTTTGTAGTTGTTTATTCCGTTTATCAACTATCTGCTGTCATTAAAATGTAAGTTCTATGCAAATAGAGAGTTCTCTTCTTTCAATGCTACAAACCTAGTGCTTAGAAAAATTCCTTCACGTAGTGAATTAATAAATATTTGTTGAGTGTATGAATGGATAGATGGATGATATTTAATTGAAATAAAAACCGCCAACATGGCCAAAAGTCATATATTTTGACCGATCACTTTCATTACTCAGGTTGCTTCTCAAGCCTTGTTAACATGTATTTCTGAAAGCCTTGGGAGTATGGAACAAATTGGTATAGGTACAAAGAGAAGGATCTTACAATGTTCCACTTGGTGTTTGGTGTCTTAAGACAGAACAAAGCATCCTTTTGTTTTACCTTCACACAAAATTTAAAATGCCTTGAAGTGATTCTGGAAGATTGAAATGGTATGCTATATAGATCACTCGGTAATATAGATCTCAAAGTACCTGGAGAAGATGACATATTTTAGGGAATTACCTGTACATTGAGCCCTGAACATAAGGGAAGAAAGAGTCATGTTGTTTCAATAGGTAACTTTGTCAAGGATCTGGACCAATAAGATTTGGTACCAAAAATGGACTCAACTATTTACTAATTATGTGACATAGCAAAGCTTCAAAATTTATCTGAAAGAGTATAATACCTACTCATAACAATGTTACAGGCTTTCCCCAAACATCAATAAAGGCAGTACATGAATATAGCATAGAGAACATGGTCTGATGGTTTGGGGCTTTTGCTCTGTAGTGAGGCTGCTAAGATTCAACTTTCTACTCTAAACTTACTAGTTGTGTGACTTTGAGAATGTTCTTTGTACCTGGTTTTTCTCATCTAAAAATTGAGAATTGTTTTCATCACAGAGTTGTGAAGATTAAATGAGGTAATGCATGTAAAACACCAAGGCAGTTTCTAGCATATAATAAATGTTAAGTAGATGTATTTCTTTTCTTTCGATTTATTTTACATGTGAAAATCTTTATGAAAGAAAAGACTTTATTAATGAAAAACATTATTATTTAAGACATTTATTGATTCTTATTCTAGTCAAGGAATATAATGTGCAATATAATACAATCAGTCACACCCTATGATTGGAAAATATTTCCCCCAAATATTGTTTTCTTTAAGTACAAATGTGCATTTAGAATGAGTTTCAAAGAAAGAGTTTCCATTTAAATTTAATGTGATGCAGCCACATGTTTTCTTGCTGGCAATATCTTATTTCATTTTTAGCTTTCACCTAATTCCTCATACTTTATTTTGAGGATTCATTACTATGCAAATACATATGCACTATATTCAAGTACATGCTTTGAGGATTATGCTACATTATATCATTTCACAATTAAAAAGCTTGCATCCAGTTTTCTCAAATTACAACTGCTTTATGTAAGTTGGTACAAGTTACTCAGTCCAATCAATAACCAAGATCTTCCCTTTGAACCAGAATAACACAAAAATGATCCTCCACAGGTATTAATGAAAATTTTGTTAAAAATCAATTGCATTTATGAAAAAGGTGTATGTTGGCCATTGACTCACATGAAAATACAATCTAAGATCTAATAAAATCTATATTTATAAAATTAGTTTATTATGATTGTTTTGATTTTTTAGTTTTTAAAACAAATACAATTTTCATTTCTCTTCTTCAACCTGGGTGTTGTTGTGTGCCATCTTTATTATTGGATGATATCCCCAGTTGTATATAATAAAAAAATAGAAAAGAAATAATGTTAAAAGCCATTTTATTTCTTATTTTCATTAGGATTGATAAAACAGTGGAGGGGAAAGAGCTAAAAACAAATGGTTTTAAAGACTCTTAATTACTGATTTCATCTTTCTTTGCTTTTAGGTGTTGGGAAAAAAATGCTTACTCAACCACTATTCTGAGGCAAAAATCAGGTTTCTTTCCTTCATTTATAAGATTTCCAATATTAAACACCAGTACACTAAGATTTCTCAGATAGTTCTAAGTTTATTAGAACAGAATTCTTGAAATCAAAGTATTTAAGACATAAGGCCTTTTTAGCTAAATAGCAATTAAGTCTTATGAATTACTTTCAAACTGAGAATTTTATTGGCAACATATTTAAAATAACTAAATAGTCCTATGGTGATCCTGTTTAATCCTACCAGTATGAAGAAATAGCTGCATATATTTAAAATATTTAAAAGATCTTACTGTGTGGACTTTTATTGCTCCTTTTATCTAGTACTGACAACAGCATCAGGCACATACTAAGTGCCTACAAAATATTTGTTTAATTGAATGAATGAATAGACTGCAGCCAAGTAAACATGACTTACTTCCTATCATGAGAAAGTGATTCCTTTGGAAGTTCAGTCTGGGTCTGCAATACATAACCAGGCCTTACATTGTGTTAGAAATGCATGGCTCATCTCAGCTAGTAGTGATGAGACCATCTCTTAGTCCTTATGAGGATTATTAAGGGTTTTTGTCAGGGATGGTGCGTGATCCGCCCCTCCCAAGCCACCAGAAACTTTGGAGGTACCTGTGAATGTGAATAAAAGCCCCTCTGGGCTTTCCCCGCCTAGAATCCGAAAAGCAACATATCCTGTGGGTCAGGGCAATATGTCCTTTGTGTGCTTATTCAAGACCTATAGCTTCCTCCCGATAAGATAATCATATCTCTGTATCTCTTATCTCCATTTCTTGATCCCTGTGCCTCAATGGTCTCAACTTCTGTGAGTTTAAGCAATCACTCTGTATCCTGCAGTAACAATACTAATCCTGTCCCTAGGGCGGGTGCAAAAGCAGTTAAAGATTTAACTGCACCACCCACCTTCCTCACTTTTAAATAATAAAAGACTGGGGCCCTCGTCAGTCAAGAGAGACTGAGAGAAAAAGGCAGAGAGCCTTCCAGGAGGCAGCAGGAGAGCCTTAGAGGAGAGAGCAAGAGAGCTGGCAAACAGCAAGAGAGCCTGCAAAGAGAGACAGAAGCAAAGAA
>PITA01005943.1:0-35723 GCA_004023965.1 Spilogale gracilis
TTTTTTTTTTTTTCCTGGATCTGACTTTCTAATGGCACATTTTGTTTTAGAAAGACAGTATTTTAGCTGTGGTTGAAATAATTTGAAGGGCTGGATTAATTCTCCAGTATTATTTCAGGAATCCTCCTAAAAAGTATTTCAGTATTATTGTTTGTTAATTTCTCTACTGGGGCAAATTAGGCAGTGATAAGTAATCTGCGAAGCTATATGAACTGTTGGTGGATCGCTGAGCACCATTAGGGACAGATGATGTAAATACTGAAAATTTACCCTCACCACTTAGGTGGCTTTCTTTAAATCAGGTCATAAGATAGTTGTCACTGTCCTAATCACGATCTGTTAACAAAAATGTAGAACCTTAAAATGCCTGTTCAGTACATCCTGCTAACTTTGCTTTATAAACGACACCGATTCACTCCTCACACCAGTGCTTTTGGCTAATTCCACAGGGGAACTGGGCACAGAAAGAATGTGAAGCATGCAGTACAAATCCAGCAGGAGGGTTGGAAAAACATTTCAGTGTTTGAGATGCACTTCGTGTTGGTGTGAAAGCTCTTTCTTCATTTTCTGTCGTTTCCCCCTTTAGAAGACAGTGACTCACCCTTCTGGGGCATTTCACTTGAACACAGGCTGGAGTTCTGTCAGCCTTCTCCTGGGTAAATCCTCGGGTGATTTTCTTTCCCCTGATCCACTACTCCTGGTACATAGTAGGTACTATTTGCTGGATGAGTAATAAATATTTATTGAAGACTATTTGGTTATTTCCATTTACACTTAACAGCGGCAGATGATGAGGCTGAGATGATTGCATTTATCATTACTGACCTCATTTTCTAATCTCTGAATATTAACAGTGTTCAGAGAGAATATTTGTTTCAGAGGAAATGGTCTACTCTTTGTGCATTTGACATTCGGAGTGCTTTTTCTCACCACTGAGAATTGGACAAGGGCAATGCTTTGATACAAAAAGGGTGGAGGTCATTTTGATATTTTGTATTTAACTTTAAGTATTAATATTCTTTAGATTTCATTCTGGAATTCTTTGTATCAGGAAAAAAAAGTTTTAATTAGCACAGGAAGAAAATACAGTCTGTGTGGTGGTGAGCAGCCTAGTGCAAAAGCTAAACTTCTTTAAAATGAAAGTTTCCTTTTAAAGGCTGCTTAACCTCCAGTCTTTCCAATAGATATGTTTAAAGCTGAAATAGAAATCTGCTCTTGAAACTCGTGTGTTTTAAACTGCTTCCTGAAACAGCTCAGAAACTTAAAAAATTTACTTCATGTGTTTAAAATAATGTCTGATTAAAGTGATACACATATGCAAGTCATTTCATATTTGGGGGGAGGACAGAAATTACACTTCTTTCTGGTCTTTTACTCAAGTGGTATCTGGAGGTCATCTCTGCAGTTGGGGGCAATCAAGCCCAACCTTTCTCTTCTGAGTGATGGATTTCCCAGGAAGGCTTTTGTTTTTATACCTTCTTTCCTCATCAAGCAGTAACATATTAATGGTTGGAGCAACCTGGGTGGCTTATTCGCTTGAGGGACCTACTCTTGATTTCGGCTCATATCATGGTGTCATGGTTGTGAGCTTGAGTCCTGTGTAGAGCTCTAATCGCAACAAGGAGTCTGCTTGTCCCTCTCCCTTTACTCCTTCCCCATTTGTGCTCCTTCCCTCTTTCTCTCTCTCTCTCTCACTCAAATAAATAAATAATCTTTAAAGCAATAACGTATTAATGGTTAACTGTGAACCAGTGACTCTCATTCCTGACTACATAGTAGAATCACCTAAACATTGCTCCCCATGCTTGGTTGAGGCTGGGGTTCAGGATTTGGCCACATTTGAAAGCCTCCAAGGTACTTCTCACTGCAGCCAGAGGGCAGGATGGCTGTGGAGTGAGCCAGAGATGAGTAACGATGTAAGCTTTCATATATCACTCATTTTGTGGTGAACAAGGTCATTTGGTTCCATGTTCATTGCGTAGATTTTTTTTTAAAGTATTTATTTGAGAGAGAGAGTGTGCGAGTGTGTGTGTGCAAGAGCCAAGTGGGGAGGAGGAGAGAGAATGGCAGGCAGACTCTGATAGCATAAAGCCCACCATGGGGCTCGATCCCACAAACCCGAGACCACAACCCAAGGGGAAACCAAGAATCCGACGCTTATCCAGCTGCGCCACCCAGGAGTCCGTGTAGATATTTTTGATTCTAATCTCAAACCTTAATGTAAGAAGCACTCGGGGTGGTAGAATTTGCTAAAAATGCCAATCCTTGGGGCCAGTTGCACAGATTCTAACTCCGTGAAGTGAAAGGCAGAGCATGCCACCCAGTGATTTTTATAGAGTTGGTTGAACGTCAGTGTTCCTTCAATACATGTCATGTTCCAATTACCTATTCCAGCACAACCAAGCATTCCCAAATGCATTAATGTATTCACATCACTCTACTTCATGGGCTGTGGGTTAGGATTTTGCCATAATTTGACTATAGGACAGTCGTTCTGTTCCATGTGGTATCACCTGGGCTCACTTGGTGATACTCTGCTGGTGCCTGGTCGGAAGACTTAATTCACATGCCTGGCACCAAGGCATAGGTGGCTGAAAGGCTGGGCTCAGTGGGCACTCTGCCTGTATGCTCAGGGCTCCCTGACAAAGCCTTTGGGCAAGGGATTTGTACTCTCAGGGTGACTCGGGGCTCCTAGTGTTTCAAGAGAGCCAGGCAGGAGCTTCGGTGTTTCTGATGACCTAGTGTCATTTCTGCCACAATCCATGGGGTCAAATGAGTCTTTAAGAAAGCCTAGATTTAAGGAGAGGGGAATTAGACTCCTTACAGCAAGAAGAGCAGCAAGGAACTTGCTGTCTGTACCCGGCCCACACACGAAGAGGCGAAAGTCCTACTGCTTTGACCCTATTACAGACTTTCTGAGTTACTGATTCATCGTTCCTAGATACTGTCTTATTACAGGGGCTTAATACCTTTCATCTGGTTACTTTCAGCATTTCTAAAAGGTATCTCTACCTATAGATCAGGGTTCTTTGATTCATTGTGTACATGGCACAAGTAATCTTTTTGAAGCCTGATGCTAAGCGTGGAACTCCCTTTTGCAGATGGGTCTCCTCACCTATTAGTCTAAGGGCCATGGCAGGAAGTGGGTGTGGTGGTAGATGTCACAGAGCTTGCAGTGAGACTGTTTGAGTTCAAGTCCTGCTTCTGGTATTTACTTCCTTTCTGCCTTTGGGGTTTGTAGTGTAGCTGCCCCTGTTAGTTGCCCTTTAACAGGAGAAGCAACTAGCCCAGTGGGTTGTTGTGAGAATTCAGTAAGTAATATATGTAATGCCCTGAAATGTGTTGGGATAAAATGGTTTTTATAATTGTTGCTGTTAACATTTTTATGGCAAGGCGTTCAAGGCCTGCCATGCTCTGTTGTACCTTATGTTTCCAACCTCATTTCCTGGGACTGTTCCTGTCATCCACGCCCCTGCCTCATTCAGCTCTCTCCTGTGCCGTCTGCCTGTCTGTGTTTTCAATCTCGACGGCTGCTCACGCTGTCATCTGTTACTGAAAAGCTGATTTCTCTCTCCCTCTTCTTTAGGAAGTGGTTTTACTCCAGGGCTTTAGAAGGTTTCCAATCAATGGAAACTGGAATTTTGTACTTCATTCCGTGTCCCAAGCATGGCTGTGTTCGGTCCCTCTGATTCTCCTGTATACTCAGTGTGTGGCTACTTCCTACCCTCCCTAACTTCTGCCTTTGGCTCTCCCAAGGAGGGTAGAACAGTGTTGTGCCTTACATATTGCTGTTCAAAATTAGGCATGGGGTCTGGAAAGTTCGGGTTATGCCGCAGTAACCAACAGTCTGAAAACTTCCGTGGCTTAGAGTATCTTATTTTTCGTAGTCATGCCAACCAGCCTCCGGCGGATCATAGAGGTCTGCTCCTGGTATCATCTGGGGCCCCAGCTGCTTCAGGGTCCTCTCACAGTGTGTGTCCATGATTACAGAAAGTCAAGGGAAGTGTAAGTCCATGCACTGGCTCTTAAAGCTTCTGCACAGAGAGGCACATGCTACTCACACCCACATTTCTTTAGCCAGTTACCCGTCAGACCTAAGTTCAGACAGGCGGTACAGTGGGATTCTACTGTGTTCTCAGAATAAGAGACTCAGCAGCTTAAGAACAAGCTCCAGCTGCTACCGTAGGTGACTCCCTGGCTTCATTATGTCTTCCTGGAAGGTGCTGCCAGGTGAACCCCTCACCTGTGTGCCCCTCCTCAGGGGATAGCACAGGCAGCCCTTCTACTCTCTTATGGATGCTGTTCCAAAGGAAAAAAACAGATAATCATGCTGGAGCATTTAGATTGTGTTTATGGTTTTCCTTAGACATATTAAAACCTCAAACGTTTTCTCTTTTTCATACATGTCTCTTAAAAAAAGTAAAAGGCCTTTCTTTCCCCTTGTAGGAGTGCTGACAATACTGCTCCATCTTTGGTCTTCCATCTAGTTGACATTTGCCCAGTGACCCCCTGCAGTGCTGTGAGTTCCAGGGAAATGTGTGTTCAGACTAGAATGTGGGGAGGCCACTTCTAGAGTTCACTTTAGATAACTAGTAGAGATGACTGGTGGACAGATGGCTCCATTTTACATAACTGGTAGAGAAGGCTGGTTCACTGAATGCACGACATCAGGTAATTAGTAGAGATCTTCCTGTGTACAGATGGCGCTACTTTCGATGGCTTCCCTTTAAACTTACCACAATGCCCCTTGCCCTATTAAAACTGTGGATTAAGGTCCAGACTTGGAGAGTAGAGGTGGAGAATAGCTGTGTACTGCTTGAAGTTACCCCGAATAAAGTTCAGTCTGGAGTAGCTTGCTTTGTTTTGGGTCTCTATGTGCTTTCTGAGTCAGGACCCCTTTTCACCATCCAGTACCCATGCCCTTTGATTCTAAACTAAAACTAGTTAGCAAGACACAGGAATTAGCTCTAGTATACTAGAACTACCTCTAGGTGACTGGTCAAATAGACTCCAGGGTGGAGTCACTTAGTTTTGTGGGGTTCCTAAATTGAGCATGTTTAGTAATTAAAAGTGATAATGATATTAAAGATTTTTTTATTATTATTTATTTTTTTTGACAGAGAGAAACACAGCTAGAGAGGGAACACAAGCAGGGGGAGTGAGAGAGGGAGAAGCAGGCTTCCCGCCAAGCAGAGAGCCCTTTGTGGGGCTCGATCCCAGGACTCTGGGATCGTGACCTGAGCCGAAGGCCGATGCTTAACGACTGAGCCACCCAGGTACCCCGAAAGTGATAATGATCTTAGGAAGTTGGAGAGATAGTCCATAAACCGAATGTTCAGTAGCTCAGATTTAAGACAGTAACTGAAAGGAAGCTCTAGAAGATGCTGACAGCCACATATATGAAAGATTACATTTACTAAATGCAACAACTGGGAAGTTTTTTGTTTCTATAATGTCCTCCTTAAGAAGGTCCACCATTGAACTTTGCTTTAAAGATTTCTAAGAAGTACAGACTCCAGGGAAGCCCATGGAGGTTAGGGAATAACTGTAGAGATAAGGAAGGCACATAGAGGAGCTAGGGTCTCCATTGACTGGTTGACTGTATCAGCCGAGTAGGGCTTCTGTTAATATTTTCAGTTGGCAACATTCTTGTGAGGACTGGAAATCATGGCTTGCGTACCTACTTGTCATCTGTGAAGGGTGTGGAAAAATAGGCTAAGAGAGGGCAGAAAATTATAAAGTGAATAACATAACCCAGTGGCAGCAAAGGATTTGAGAACCAAGGGAAGGAAGGATGCGGGAATGGCTGTGCCTGAGGGAGTTCAGCTATTTGGAATCCCCAGAGAACTGAGGCGAAGGGTGTCATCTCCCTTTCCTGAGAGGGGACTTAACTCTTCCTTGCTTAGTGTTCTGTTCCTTCAAAGTTGTAGGGTAGTTGAATTCAATGACAAAAGAATCAATTAATGTGAGCTGTGACCTAGTAATATAAATTTTTATCACAGGGAAACTATGGTTTTTTTTGTTTTTTTTTTTCTTAAAGACCTGGGCCCCTTTGACCCCTGGGACATGTAGTCACCCTGTGTCCAGAAAGGCGTGCCTGTGTGTGCCCTACTGCGTTTCATTTCAGGGGATTGTAAGGGGACTCTCCATTTAGAATCCTGGCAGCACAGGCAAGAGGAAGATTATAAACTAGTTCGTATCCCCGGCAGTCCGCTACTTCCTAAGTATCTGGTGATAAAGCGCGGATGTGCTCGTGGTTATAGACAGGCAACAGGGGGACTTTGTTTGTTTTTAATTTTAGGCATTTTAAGCAGCACATGCTTGTGTATTTTAAAAATATTTCCTTTAACGCAACACTAAATATTGTAGGGGGCAAGGACAGTTTACAGTAAAGCACATTTGCTTGGGGAAAAGGTTTCCATGGCTCTCCTCTAGCTGTTCAATGTTTATAGCCTCCAGAACTTTCACTCTGGCTTTGTTCCCAGGAAGGAAAGCTCTGCCCTTTCCCATTCTTCTACCCTTAGTGTCTGTGGGCGGCTGTGCATCCCTTGTGGGAGGGCACTGGGAGTAAAGCTGAGCAGAATGCTCCTTGGCTCCCAGAATCTCAAGCCAAATGGAATTGTTCAGAGTTGGCTGGCTCTTACTTTCTCATGGTTAAGCCTGGAAGGAGATGGTTTTGGGTGTCATGTGTTCTGAAAGCATAAACTCTTTATTAGCACAAATAAATCAGTTGATTGGCTCAGTAGACTTTGGGAGCCCTGGGAATATTCATAAGTCATCGCATAAGGATGTCACTGCCCGGGGAGGTACTCTGATTATTATACCCTGACTTGAACATTACCCACACAATACTCCTCATGCTTCCCCTGACGATGGCGATGATATTGAAGGTGAAAGGATTTCAATCTCAAATTCACACTTCTCAGAATCATAGACTGGTTATAATGTGTTGTGGATGAAGGGGATGTTTAAAACATTTAAAATAAAAGTATGAGACTATGTACCTCAATCTGACACTGTCTCCCTATATTGTAAATATTTCTAATTATGATGGAATAATGGTTCAGGTAATACCTTGCTATATTGCTCTGGAGTTACACTTCCTTAAAGATAGGCCAATTAAAAGTTACAATTTGTACTTCTGTTTCTGAAGTTAAATTTGAAAGATTTTTGTTTGTTTGTTTGTTTTTTAGAGAGAGAGGAAGAGTGCACTTGCATGGGTGAGGGGGCAGTGGGGCAGAGGCAGAGAGAGAGAAAATTCCAAGTAGGCAACATGCCCCAGTGTGGAGCCTGGCTTGGGGCTCAGTCTCAGGACCCTGAGATCATGACCTGAGCCGAAATCAAGAGCTGGACTTTTTTTTTTCTTTTAATTTTATTTATTTATTTGACAGAGAGAAACACAGTGAGAGAGGGAACACAAGTGAGAGGGGAGTGAGAGAGGGAGAAGCAGGCTTCCCACTGAACAGGGAGCCTGATGTGGGACTCGATCCCGGGTCTCCAGGATCATGACCTGAGCTGAAGGCAGTCGCTTAACCAACTGAGCCGCCCAGGTGCCCCAAGAGCTGGACGTTTAACTGACTGAGCCACGCAGGTGCCTCTGAATGATGGTGTTAAGGGGCCTACTAATTTTTGGATCTGTTTGGGAAATTTTGATTTTGAAAATTGAGAGTGTCAAGGTAAAAACATCATGTATCTGACATCAACCTTTTTTAGTCCCACCAAAACATTTTGCTGAGTGTTTTGAAGTTGGAAAATGGCATCTAGAAAGAACTAAAGTGCCATATTACTAAAATATGATAAAATCTGGGTATTCATATTTGCAACATGAAACTGAAAGAAATCATGTAAGTAGTTTATCAGCATATTTCTGTCTTCTTGTTCCCTTGTCCTTTATAGAATCACTTTGAATGTTACTCCATTCCACAACAGGCTGTTTCTCTGGGTAGGAGACCCCTATCTTTCCCTTCTCTGAGTGTTCAGAGAACAAGACATGACTAGTTGGTCCCATCTGTGTTACTGCAGCCCAATAATTTAAAGTATTTATTTGCATGGCAGTACTGCTATCCTATACAACTTAATGGATAAATGTTTGAAAATTTGCTGTAAGATTTTTGAAGACCTCAGTGATGTTTTAGAGTTGAGATCAAAATGGCTATTCCAACATTGCATTTTCAAGCCAGTTCCCCCCAACTCCCCAGCCGCAGAGGGTAGAGCAGTACCTGCAGGCAGAGTGATTCTGCAAGCAGAGCACGGAGGTCTTAAGCAAGGGCTTCCTTGCCCATACTTTAATGTTTTGTAAACACAAAACAAAATTTTTATTCTGACTTCTAACCTGTTAGCACAGTGGTTAGCTCCACAGGGTCCCAGAGGCATCCAAGATTAAAGGAAATGGGCTGGGGAGACTTTACTCCTGGGGCCAGGTGAGAAGTAGCTGGTGTCATTCTGAATGTGCTCCTGATGAAGAAATGTTGTAGCCCTCTTAGAGTAGGTACCCATTTAGAAGCATCCTATTAAAATTTGCTACATAGTTAAAGCTGACATTCCGAACCCTGTCTGAGAAAGTGGGAAACCCTTGTCATGAATAATGCTATGTAGAGCAGTAGATTAGGATTTGCTACCTTTTATCTTGCTTTCAATTCTAATGGGGCATTCCATTCTCTGTCACTCTAGTTAAAATGTTACTTGGGAAGGCAGAGGTCATTCCGAGATTGTGTTATGACATGTAAATAAAACTAATAGTCTTTGTTTTAAAGTTGTACTGTTTTTCTCCTCTTTATTCATCCCCATTCTAAGGTAGAGACCATTATTTTTTCTCTGAATGGGATTAGAATATGTAGCCTATTAATCAAAAGTAACATGAGGAAAACATGTTACTGATTTTTACGTTTCTTAATAGAGTTACAGACAGATTAAATTGGAAAAAGTCTGCAGTTATTTTAAAATACGCTTATCTGCTTATTTTAATTTCATCTGCACGTATCATGTGTAAAGCTTTGCAATACATGGGAAAAGGTAACTATATAAATGCAAGCTTGCAGGACACAGCAACAATGAATTGAATGAGTTTTTTTTTTTTTTTTTCTTTCAAGTCTATTATCCCTTAAATGAGGAGTCTCAGACTCCGGTCACTACAGGCACTGGACATGTCACTGGAGAAATAAACACGTGCTGTTGCATTTTCGACAAGGAGAGTCTATGAACATGTGTTATTTCTGATTCTTGAAAAATGACGTTCTTGTTTTAATCTTTTTCTCATATGTAGGGGTGAGATGGGGAAATGTATGCTATTTGTTACCTGCTGGAACACAGGCAGTCTCTGGCCACATTTTTGCTTTGACAAGAAGATAACCTGAATTCTTTTGCAGTCTCCCTCGTTTTTAAACAAGAACAGGAACAAACGATACAGCTCAAACAGCATAGTTCTCCAGGTTGGCTTAGCCTGTGCGTCTCCAGTTTATGATTCCTGGGGAATTATTGGCTGTCTTTTCTTTCCATTTATGTCTCATTTGAAGCAAAAATTAGAACGTTTATTCACACAACTCACAAATGCATTTATTCAGTTTTAGCTTTTCATAGAGTAGTTTGCTGTGTCAACAAAAATTCATAAATTCCAGATTTCTTTGCAATTTTCTTAAGTGCTTATAAGGTTAACTTATGTTCTCTTTCTGTTACTTGATATCATTTTTAAATATTTAAATTTTATTTTAAACTAATTGAAGTAGGGCGTTTAAAACTATGTAATCCAAGGGTTTTAAACAAATATCACCCACTTCATGCCCATCCTTTCTTACCTATTAGTAGCAGCCACTTTCAACTTCTTTAAATGTTTCTTCTCATCTCTTAGCAAGATGTTGGAGTGAATTTCTTGATTTTAAAATTTAAGATATTTTCAGTTGATCTATTTGTGGATAATGATTTAGTTGTTTTTCATTTCTTTCTTTTATCTGGTTCACATCTAGTACCTACCTCTGTTCTGCCTGCTTCATTAGTTAATATCAGTATTCAGTTTTTTAAAAAAATTATTAATTTATTTGACATAGAGAGAGAGGGAACACAAGCAGGGGGAGTGGGAGTGGGAGAGGGAGAAGCAGTCTTCCTGCTGAGCAGGGAGCCCGATGCAGGGCTCCATCCCAGGACCCTGGGATCGTGACCCGAGGCCGAAAGCAGACGTTTAACGACTGAGCCACCCTGGTGCCCTCTCTCCCCCTTTTTTAAATTGAAGTATAGCTAAGACACAAAGTTATGTTAATTTCAGATGTACAACATAGTGATTGGAAAAGTCTATATATTTTATTCTGCCCAGCCCAAGTGCAGCCAACATCTGTTACCATATATCACTGTTGCTGTGTTATTGACTGTATTCCCTACTCTGTCCCTTTATCCTAATGACTTATTTATTCCATAACTAGAAGCCTGTATTTCCCACTTGCTTTCACCCATTTTGCCCATCTACCCACCCTCACCCCTCTAGTAACCGTCAGTTTGTATTTATGGGTCTGTTTCTCCTTTTCATTTGTTCACTTGTTTTACTTTCAGATCTCGCCTATAAATGGAATTATATGGTATCTGTCTTTCTCAGTATTACTTCTTTCATTAGCCCAATACCCTCCAGGTCCATCCATATTGCAAAAGGCAAGATTTTATTCTTTTCTATGGCTGAGTAAATTGTGTGTGTGCGCGTGTGTGTGCACGTGCACCTGTGAGGGAGATCTATGCCATGTCTTTATCCATTCTCTCTTAGTGGGTGCTTGGGCAGCTCCCATGTCTTGGCTATTATAAATAGTGCTGTGGTAAACGTAAGGGTGCTTGTATCTTTTCAAATTAGTGTTTTGTTTTCTTTGGTTTAATACCCAGTAGCACGATTACTAGATCATATGGTCTTTATTTTTAATTTATTGAGGAACCTCCATACTGTTTTCCACAGTGGTTGTACAATTCACATTCCCATCAACAGTGCATGAGGGTTGTCTCTTTATCCTTGCAGATGCCTTTTTTTTTTTTTTTTTTAATTCTGGCTATTCTGACAGGTGTGAGATGATCTCCTTGTGTTTTTGCATTTCCCTGATTAGTGATGTTGAACATCTTTACATGTACCTGTTTCCCATCTGTGTCATCTTTGGAAGAAATGTCTGTTCGGGTTCCCTGCCCATTTTATTTTCCTGCCATTTTTATTTTTATATTTTTCTAAGATTTTATTTGACAGAGCAGGATAGTGAGACAAAGTACGAGCAGGGGGAGCAGCAGAGGGACAGAGAGAGGGAGAAGCAGGCTCCCCACTGAGCAAGGAGCCCAATATGGGATTCTATCCTAGAACAGAGATCGTGACCTGAGGTGAAGGCAGATGCTTAATGACTGAGCCACCCACGTGCCCCTTCTGCCCATTTTTAGATAACATTGTTTAGGAGTGCCTGGCTGCCTCATTGGTAGAGCATGTGTCTCTTGATCTTGGGGTTGTGAGTTCAAGCTCCATGTTGGGTGTAGAGATTACTTAAATAAAATCTTTAAAAAAAATCACATTGTTTCTTTGGTGTTGAGTTTTAGAAATTATATATTTGATATTAACCCCTTATCAGATATATCATTTGCACATATCTTCTCCCATTCAGTAGGTGGTTTTTTTGTTTTGTTGATGGTTTCCTTCAATGTGCCAAAGCTCTTTATTTTGATAAATTTTTAATAGCCTTTTTTTTTTTTTTTTTTTTTTTTTTTTTTTTTTTTTTTTTTTTTTTTTTTTTTTTTTTTTTTTTTTTTTTTTTTTTTTTTTTTTTTTTTTTTTTGGTTTCCCTTATATGTAGAAAAGTGCTGCTAAGGCTGATGTCACATTATTGCCTGTATTTTTTTTTCTATGAATTTTAGGTTTCAAGTCTTGCATTGAGGTCTTTAATCTATTTTGAGTTTATAGTTGTGTATTGTGTGATAATTGGTCCAGTTTTCCCGGCACCATTTTTTGAAGAGACTGTCCTTTCTGCGTTGTATGTTCTTGCCTCCTTTGTCATAGATTAATGACCTTATAAGCTTGGGTTTATTTCTGGGCTCTGTTCCAATGATCTGTATGTCTGTTTTTGTGCCAGTACCATACTATTTTGATAATCTCAGCTTTGTAGTATATCTTGAAATCTGGGAGTGTGATACCCCCTAGCTTTGTTCTTCTAAAGATTGCTTTTACTCCTCAGGGTCCTTTATGGTTCCATTCAAAAAATTTTTTTTAAGTTTTTATTTAAATTCCAGTTTCTTAGGGGTGCCTAGATGGCTCCGTCAGAAGAGCATGCAGCTCTTGATCTTGGGGTTGTGAGTTTGAGCCCCACATTGAGTGTGCAGAGGACTTAAATAAATTGAAAAAAAATAAAATTCCAGTTAGTTGACATACAATGTAATATTAGTTTCAGGTGTACAATATGCAAATTTTAATATTCAGCTTTTACTGAATATTCATTTGATGTAAATACAGTTCAAAGCTTGATCCACATAGTGTACTATAATTAAAAATTTTCAGTCGTACAAATATTTAATTTTCCTGGTCTTTAATAATGTTTTCATTTTGTTTAGTGCTACTCTTCTCAATATTTTTCAGACACATCTGGTAGATTTTTGAGAAAGGATTCTTGAGAGATTTTTGTTTTTGACACTTTGAAAAAGTTCTTATTCTTCATTCACACTTGATTATTACGGTCAAATTCTAGGTTGAAGTCATTCTTCTTCAGATTTTTGAAGAATTTATTTTGTTTTCAGTGTTATTGTTGAAAAAGCCTCTACTTACCCACTTTGTGCCTGTCAACCTTTTCATTTTTTGCCTTCTGATTCTATGAAATTTCATGATGTGTGTGGTTTTTAAGAAGGTCCTGGCACTTGGGCCATTTGCTAGAGCTTTTAGGTCTGTAGACATACACTTCAGTTTGGGGATAAAACTGTAACCACATCCTGCCCCTCTCCCCCCAGCCACTCCCCAACACTCCCCCCCCAACCACACAATTTTTCAGGTATTTTTTCTGACTCTTCTGGTCTGTATTTGGACTTTCTGGAGTACTCCTCTAAATTTCTTAATCTTTCCCCCACCCTTTTTTTCTCTTCTCTCTGTGATGTTTTCTGACATTTGAATTTATTTCTGCCAACAAATTTTCCAAGTTTTATGAGTGTTAATTTTTAAGACTAGCTGTTTTCATGTGGATGCAGTATTCTCATCTCTCTGAGAATATTAAAATCTTATTGATTTTTTTTCTACTTACACTATCTGTCTTTTCACAGGGATATTTATTTTTCATTTTTATTTGTGTTGGTCTTTGACCTTCATGTTAGAGGATTTCTACACACGTATGGTGAGCTTTACCACCTTTTCATATTTGAGAGAATCTGTGTTCTGAACTTATTGACTGGTGGTGTTTTTTCTCTGTAGGGTCATTCTGTGTCCCGTTGGGCCTCCTAAATGTCAGAGTCTATAGATTTGTTCTTTTTTCCTTCAACTAGTTCATTTTCCCATACAGCAGCAGTTTTTAGAACTTGGGTCTCATGGCTCTTTCACTTAAAATTAGAAACTATTAAGGACCTTAAAGACCAGTGCTGTTTAATAGAAATACAATACAAATAAAAAATACAAGCTATATATGTGATTTTAAATTTCCTAGTAGCCACATTTAGAGTAAGAGGTTGAAATAAATATATTTTATTTAACTCCATGAATCCAAAATACTGTTTTGGCATGTAATCAAATATAAGGAGTTGAGAAATTTTATATTCTTTTAATGCAAAGTGTTTGAAATCCAGTGTATATTTTACACTTATGCCATATCTCAAGATCTTTAGACTGGTCACATTTCAAGGGTTCAGTAGCTACATGAGAATAGTTACTATCTTACTGGACAGAGAAGCTGTAGAACTTCTGTTTATGTGGGTTATATCTCCCAGTATTTACATACTTGAAACTAAAATTGAAGAATCATGAGAATAGTTATTCCATTTAAAGGTAATAGTAGTAAACCCATACATGTTAACATACTTATTTTACATCAAAGTTTTTTAAGACAGAATTTGATAAGTGACATTGTCTTGCATTTTTGCAAATTTCCATAATGTATGGCTTAATAGAAGATGCCTGGATCCTCATGTCTATCTTTGCTTTCAGCTGTTGCAGTTTGCAGTTTTGAATAAAGGGAGAAAATCTGTCCCACTCATATATGTAGTTGGAAAATGGTGGAGTATTTTAATAGTATTTTCAGAAAATTGTGAATATTTTTTTGCTACTACACCAAAACTCAGCAAGTGGTCTAGTTTTTAAAGGTTAGTTGCAATGGAATCTGAAATCCTATTAATGGACTTTTCAGATCCATTGGTTATCTTGCCCTTTGAGTGGATTTTTTTTACCCATGCACGGGTTTGTAATGTTTTTGACCTGCATTGGTCATTTGGAAAATACTGGTTGACTGAGGTCTGCCAATCTTCCAAATATTGACACATTTCATTATACTGTGTCAAAATATCATCTTGCTTATATCACTATTGGTCTAACTAGAAAAATCTTGAAGGATGGGAAACTGTCAGGCTCATGATGGTGGATAGAACTTGTCCCAAACCCTCATTTTTGCTTGGAAGTTTGACTTTATTATTGGCACTAAGTACTGTCAGTTGTTATCCTTGAAGTGATCGGCTCACTGTTTTGATTATTTAGAAAATTTCTGCCAAATACCCAAGTTTGAGTAACATGATGTCTCTCCCAGTCATTTTTTTGGGGGCGGGGGTAAAAAGGGCATTCCATTAAAAAAGGTCAGCATGCAAAGTAAATAGTAGCGTGTGTCCTTTCCCTGGAGATCATACTCCTACTTCAGTGTGTAGCTAAAGTGCTTTATATATGCCTCTCATTTTGTTGCAGAGGATATTGAAAGGATAGGTGATCAAAGATTGATTAATAATTTTTACTCTGTCAAGATCTTTAAGTGAACTTAGCTTTTTAAAAATCTCCGAGTACGAAATGCCAGAGAGTATAGTGACTACAGTTGTGTGACATTGTTTGGATTCTTGCTAAGAAATGAGCAGCTTTTCCTACCCATGCTTTTGTGCCATGAGTGAAAATTCCTACAGGTAAAAAGACAAATGAGGTCAAAGTATTATGAAAATAGTTTCAGCTTTATAGTCCTTTCTGCCCCTCCCCAGTGTGTGGACCACACTTTGAAAACTCCTGTCTTAGAGGCATTTGCTAATCTTATGCTTCAGAGGCATAAGCCTGGGTAACCATTGTCCAGATTGGTTAGAGTGAGAAGTGGGCCAGGAGAAACCTTATTTATTTTTTAATATAGACTTTCACCTAATTTCTTAGTGTTTATTACTCTTGCTCAGCTGTGCTCCATGTTGCAAAGTTCCTCTCCCCTCTTTCGCCAGCTCCTTTGCTTTCTTTCACTGTAGAGTAAACCTCAAAGTTTGCATATAGGTTGGGAGACTTGATTACCTCTGTGAAGTGTCAGCCAGTTCTGCGTTTTTGGCTCTTGCCTTTGAGGCACCTGGTGCCTTCAGGTCGTGAGTCTTTGCTTTCCTGTTCACTGCTTTCTCTACTGGTTCAGGTGTCTGCTGTCTTTGCTTTAAGTCAGGTATGGCCCTTCTAATGACTTCAGCCTTCTATTTTGTATTACTGTCTCTCATCTGTGGTGAGTCACAGCTTCTTTGTGTGATTTGATATATTCTAAATTCCTTTACTTTTATGGGGCGGGGTTAGGCACAGGAGAGTTGCCAAGAGGACTGCTTATGTTCAACTGACTCTCTTCTTTTGGAGTTTGTCTTTGTATGTTCAGGCTGGTATGATAATAGTACTGTGAACTGGGAAGATTGTAAGCAATTTTGAGTTTGGTAGGCTGGAAAGTTCAGTGTCATGGCTCTAGTAGATTCAGTATCTGGTGAAGGCCCTCGTTGTCCTCCCTGGTGGCTGTCTTTACCTTCTTCATGTGGTGGTAGAAGGGGTCAGGGAACTCTGTGGGGCCTTTCATGAGAGTAATACTCCTATTTGTAAGACATCTACCCTCATGGCCCAAGCTCCTTCCAAGGGTCCCACCTCCCGATACCATCACGTTGGGCATTAGGTTTCAATCTGCGAATAGTTGATGGGGACACAAACATTCAGTCAATATCAGAGTTCAACAGAAGAAAATCTTGTGTACAATTCCAAATCCCTACTCTTCTATGTGTATACCTTGCACAGAATCTTACAGTACCCTACTCTGTTATTTTGGAAGTTTCCTTTGTGTCTTTCATTTTTTATTAAAGATTTTATTTATTTATTTGACGGAGAGAGAGATCACAAGTAGGCAGAAAGGCAGGCAGAGAGAAAGGAGGAAACAGGCCCCCTGCTGAGCAAAGAGCCTGATACGGGCCTTGATCTCAGGACCCTGAGCCGAAAGCAGAGGCTTTAACCCACTGAGCCACCCAGGTGCCCTGTATCTTTCATTTTTTAAAACAGTTTTTCAGCATCTTCATTATGTTTATTATGTTTCAAACATAAAAAATTTTCAGTAGTACAACAGGGGGTCAAATTCCTGTTCTGTCCTGCTATGCCCTTCTTTGAGTTCCTGCTTCCCACGCCTTTGCAATGGTGTGTAGCTGTCACGTTGAATACACAGGATTTGAGGGAGTTGACTGACCAGCAATTTCACTTTTGTTTTCCCATGTCTCTTTAAATTTATTCCAGAACGATAGTTCTTCCCGTGTCCCTGAATGAAATGTAGACAAATCTCAATACTCTTTTAGTCAACTTGAAATCATAAATCTTCCTGTCAGTAGTTAATATAGTCTAGTGTAATAGTCAAAACTTAAAACTTTACTCAGAGTTAGTGATTATGCCCTTGACTCAGGTCAAGTCTGCTCTGAGGATGTCACTAGCAAGGGGACGAGGAGCCTTTCTCCTCTTACATCACTTCTTTTACTCATTCCCCAGTTTACCCCTCAGTTTCTCACACTGTCATTGCTGGAGTATGGAGAGGGAGAGCTGGTAAGTGTGTTTTCTTCTGCTGCTGGAACAAATTAACACAAGATTATCTGAGAGCGCTGGATGTGTCAGAAGACAGTGTCTCAATGGGCTAAAATCAAGGTGTGGCCAGGGCTGCTTACCTTTCTTAGGTTCTGGGGTAGAATCTGTTACCTTGTCTTTTCCAGCTGGTAGAGACTCCCTGCATTCCCTAGCTCTTGGTTCCATCGCCCATTTTCAAAATTGCTCTCCTATCACATCACCATCTCTGACTATTCTTTAATTTCCTCTTCCACATTGACAACTTACATAATTAAATTGGGTCCACATGGATAATTCTGGATAATTCCTCCCATTTTAATGTCAGCTGATCAGCAGTCTTAAGTTTTTCTTTAGCCTTGATCAATCTGAGGGTAGTAAGGCCTAAGGGATTAGGAAATCCTTTATTTGGGAAGGCAGTCATTGGTCTATTACCATAGACAACAAAACTCACAAGTGCTATTGAATACTCTTGCATGTGTATTCTCTTGGATCAGCAGATGATGAATCTGACTCTTGAAGGTTTCTTGACTCCTTTGTGGACCATCTACCCCAGCACCCCCACTCCCGTTGCCAAGAATCTCACCTGCATTTCTTCTTGCTGGTTTAGCCTGACTTCTTCAGCTGCTAAGAATCCAGCAGTTAAAACCCAGTCCTCCAGGTTCTTTAGTATACTCACACTGCTCTGCAAAGATCCCCGACTACGAGATCCCCCCCCTTTTTTCTTGGTATGGCTAATGGAGTAAATAGCCATAAAACTGGGTTTTCCATGAGCTCATGTGGTAATCCCCACATGCAGTGGTCTGCATTTCATTTCGGATTGTGTCATCTCAGAGCTGAGAGTCCTGCACTGAGACGAAGGTGAACATACCATTGTGGCTTTAGGTTTGCTGGTACATCAGTGTGCAATATGTGCTGTATCTTTCTGCCCCTTAAAGCGTCATCTCTCAACTATTTTTGTCTTTATGTCTTTGTTTCCAAACCTTTGTACATACTTCTCCCTTTAAAAAAGGAGTGGATAGTTCTTTCAGATTTGTCAAATGTGTCCTCCTCCTTCCCAAGAATCCACTTTTGGAAATTTTAGGGCTGTCTTACCATTCCTTGTGGAAAGCTTAAAAGGTTGGGATTGCACTAAGGATGGGGTAAATTCATACAAATAAGTGGTACCACCTGCAGCCTCCTGTAGAAACCAGCTGGCCTCTTTGGCTGGTGCTCTGCTCCCAGCCTGATTCTTTTAAGCTTTTTTCAGCCTGTAATTGCAGATAGCCTGAAATCCAGAAGATACAGTGAGCCTTTCTCTGTCTTTTTTTTCAAGAACTCTTCTTTTTTCAGGAACTGTTCAAATGCCACCTGTTTCCTGATGCCTTCATAGGCAAAAGCCAGACACTCCCTCTTGGAAGGTATAGAATAGATCTTTTTGGGTTAGATGTATGAGACCCAGTCTGCATACCAGTGTGAACCAAAAAGAAGGCAACTACTGTTAATGAATATTCTTTTGGAATATATCCAACATTTTAAACTACAAAGTCCCAGTTTCCCCAAAGTTACTTCTTCTAGTATCTGTAGGACAGAGGAGAGTGTTTTCTCCTCTATTATCTCTTGTTAAATTGTTTTTTGTTTGAACTACAGTTCTTACTGGGCTGTATTCATATCCCTGGATTTTCACCTGGGATCACAACTAGCTTACTGAAGAAGCAGGGTATCTTGATGAACACAGAGGCATGGGGTATACGTAGAGAAAAGGACATTGACTGGGACCCCAGCACCCTGCTCTGGAAACCTAGAGCTGCCACTCGCTACCAGATAGACCTCTGACAAGTAATTTGTTCCAGTCTGTTTTCACATCTATATAATGATACATCATTGGGTCGTAGTGAGGATTAAATGAATTGATATGAGAATGAAATGCTCTTTGCGACACTGATCACTCCTCCATTGGATGTGGCCACAATCGTGACATTGTGGCAGTGATGCTATCTGGAATTTTGGGTCAGGGAACCTATCTCCCAGGGGCATTCCTTTGGGTTAAGGAGTCCTTTCTTTCTTTCTCTCCTCCTCCTCCCTTCTTTTTTTTATAATATTTTATTTATTTGAGAGAGAGAGAGAGTGAGTGAGAGAAAGCATGAGAGGGGAGAAGATCAGAGGGAGAAGCAGACTCACTGCAGAGCTGGAAGCCCGATGTGGGACTTGATCCTGGGACTCCAGGATTATGACCTGAGCTGAAGCAGTGGCTTACCCAACTGAGCCACCCAAGGAGTCCTTTCTGATCAGTTCCTTTTACAATACTGATGCTTACTAATTTCCTAGTAATGACTTTTGAGGGTATTTTTTGCATTTAATGCAACCAGAGATATTGACCTCTTTTGATGTGAGAGAGGGCTTAAGAACTGAATGATACCGGAAAGGGAAGGGGAGACTGAACCCATTTAGTTTCATGTAGGAGTCTCTTGTTTTGGAATATATTTTTCCTTATCATAATTTTTTTTCTCATTTTGTGTTCATTTGGTAGTTACACAATAAAAAATATCATTTATTCGGGAAAATATTTATCTTTTCTCTTGTTTTAACTGCTTTTACATCAGCTTGTTTTTTCTCACTCAGTACTGCCTTGCCAAGATGTTTCCTGCCCTAAATCCCCTGGACTTCACATCTGGTTGTGTTCTCTTTGATTGTAGAGAAGCCTTCTCCATCACTCCCCTTCTCTTTTAGCAGACGGCTAATTCTTGGTTCTGTGGCTCTTCAGCTGGGTTGCAATCCTGAGACTGGAGAAGGTCAACATTTGAACATCATTCTGCATTCCAAGCGTGTGCCGTCCAGTAGTCTCACTGCATGACTGGGGCTGAGCTCATGTCTTCGAGTTCCTCGTGTAAGCTGAGGCGTGGTCACAGCAGAATTAATTGGCAGGCATTTCGTCATCGGCTCTTGGAGGCTGAATACAGAGCTGTCCCTTTCGGATCCACCTGTTTCTTAGGCTCTAGACATTTTGTACTTTTGCAGATCTCTAGTATGGCAGTTGTCAGTCGCTTGAAATAGTTGTGTTTGTAATGTTCTTTACCACAGGGTGAGTGACATGACCAGCAAGAGCTAAAGGTCATCTTACGTGGGACTCTAAGTCTAGCATAGGTCTAAAGTCTAAGCATTTTACATGTACGATAGGAATAAGCCAGAATTCTCAATTGTAGTCCTCTTGTTTTATTTCTACTTTAAGTGCAAGCTACTATCAGAATGTGACTATGGGCATTCATTTCTTAAAGTCTTATGAACTGATCTTACTATCATGCCTGACATGTCCTACAAAAGCAATCTGGTTTCCTCCAAAAATTTATATACATTTTGAAATCCCTACATTGATTATATAGGTGGAAGAAACCCAGTTATAATTAATACATTACTTTATAGAAACGGTCCAGTTTTGAGGTCTCAGGGGTGAGCAAGCACGCTATCCTGTAGGTTACTCCCCTGAGAGTTCTGCGTCAGAGGGGAAAACACCATTAAAGACCTCACTTTTTTTAAGTTTACAAGTATTCTCTCCTTAGTGCAAAGGTTTAAGAACTTCTATTTATTTATTTTTAAAATTTTCTTTATTTATTTGACGGAGTGAAAGAGCACAAGCTGGGGGAGCAGCAGAGAGAGAGAGAGGGAGAAGCAGGTTTCCTGCTGAGCAGGGAGCCTGACTCAGGCTCCATCCCAGAACCCAGGATCATGATCCGAGCCGAAGGCAAATGCTTAACCAACTCAGCCACCCAGGTGCCTCTGGGTTTAAAAACCTTTAAAGATTCTCCATCTGTGGTTTGCATGAGGTATTGCTAAATACCTCATGAAATGGTATAGCCATTGGCGTTGCAGAAGCAGTCCTGCCCTATGGAGGTAACCACGAGATAGACTGCTTATGGGTATTCAGTTAAGCATGCTTCTAAAATTAATGTGCAAAGATAACATGCCTTGATTTTTCCATTAGATCAATGCAGGGGTTTTATGTGAGATTTAGCTCAGTGTACTATTGTATATTTCAACTTGCTCCCCTTGAGGTATATTAGGATTCTTAAGGGTGAATTTATAATTTAGGTCCACTTCTGTTTTTACTTTTAGAGATGATATTTCTGACACTGTCAGTGGAGAAATGAGGATTGATAAATTCATCTAAGCTTTGCTTCACTGAAGCTACTAACAAAAATGTCATATCATGTTTTAGTAGTAATTTGTTCTCTTGGGTTGTAAGAGTTTAAATATGTTGGAACACCATGGGGACACATCTAAAACTGAAAACCATGGAGTGATCAAAGGTACTTGATTAGGTCACAGTGTTTCTGAAGTAAACCCTGTAGACCACTAGATTAATTAAGCATGTATTAAGCATCTACTGTTTTACATTCTGGGGAGTTGGTGAGGGAGCTTATTTTTGGAATATAATAAACTCTTTATGGCTAAAGCCTCTGGAGGCTATTATATCCAAATTTTTTACATTTAGTCATTTATTATACTTAAAATTTTGTCAACTCATTCTTCTTTTTCAAGAGAATATTTTTTGAAAGCTTTTATTTTTAACCATATTCTGATTCCCTTCATTTGGAATATAACAAAACATTTTCCAAATTTGCTGCTCTCCTCCTCAGTGAAGGTGATGCTTTTTTTGTTTCCTCTTTTGCTTCCTTAACTCCAGATCTATGTGGAATCTCCATAATTTTTTAAAGAAAATTTTATTTATTCGACAGAGACAGCTAGAGAGGGAACACAAGCCTGGGGAGCTGGAGAGGGAGAAACAGGCTCCTCGTTGAGCAAGGCTCACCCCCCCACCGCCCCCAGCGTGGGACTTGATTCTAGGACACTGGGATCACGCCCTGAGCTGAGGCAGACACTTAAAACTGAGTCACTCAGGGCCCTAACTCTCCATATTTTTAAAAAAGATTTTATTTATTTATTTGACAGAGAGAAACACGGCCAGAGAGGGAACACAAGCAGGGGGAGTGAGAGAGGGAGAAGCAGGCTTCCTGCTGAGTAGGGTGCCTGATGTGGGGCTTGATCCTGGGTCTCCGGGATCATGACCTGAGCTGAAGGCAGTTGCTTAACAACTGAGCCACCCAGGCACCCGAAATCTCCATATTTTTTATACTTGCATGACCACTGAATATTTTATGAGCCTTTCCATTACCCCCTGTATTATCTCTCTGCATTTCTGTCCAGATCCATTGTCATCACTTGTCCCCTGGACCCACTAGTCGACTGTAAGTATTTTTGGAGGCAGATATGTTTGGTAATTCCTTACAAATAGACTACCGTGAATGGAAGAATACCAGAAGGAAGCCGCAGGCTCTGATTTCATGGGAACCCACTGCCACATTTGATTTCAGCCCCTGGGCATACCTGCAGAAGTCTATCTGTATGCTTGATTGAACTTTGTTTTCACTTGTAAAGGCCTCTAATAGCTTACTGTAGAAGGATGCTTACCACCACGCAGAAGACTTTTAATTTCTGTAGTCTTTGAACTCTTGTCTGTGGACTTCTTTCTCCATCCCTTTCACCTGCTCACCCCTATTCATACCCACTCATTCTGTTTTTTTTTTTTTTCTTCTTATCCTTCTATATGTCTGGATAAATAGCTTACATACAGCTAGCTACTTAACATTTGGCTTAGTGTCACAAAAGAGTAGAAGTTATGTCCACTGACTGAGTCAAGTCCTTAGAGAAGAAGAAAGAATCCTCTAATTGGTCAGTAATTATGATGGTCTCATTTTTTTTTAATACAAAAAGTAAAAGGGGCAGGGGGCAAAGCAATCTAAAGTCTTAGTGCAGAAAAGAATAATACCAGCTGAAGGTAACAGTTTAGAAATAACAGAAGACTGTTCTATCAGAATCGTCCAAGTTAGTTTTGAATAATGACCCCCAACAACTCTCCACAATCCAGTTTTATTTTGTGCTTACTCTGGGTATTCTTTGTGAATCGGGAGCAGATTTTTAGTCATCTGGTCACCCGGGGACCCTGGCTCTCAGAGTTCCATCTTGACACAGCCTTTCCAGACACCGACGGGGAAAATGTACTTTGTTGATTCATGTTTTGGCTCCTCCAGGTCACAGCCCAGAAGTGGCGCACATCCTCTCTGTGCATTGGCCTAGGCAAGCCACAATACCGTCCCTTCGTGTAGAGAGGGCAAGCACATGCAATGTTATGGGCTGGGAGGGACCAGAACTGGCGAGTCTGTGAGCAGTACCAAGTCTGCCATGAGGTGGTACGCTGAAGTAATGCTCGTAGTGCAAGAAGACAGGAGAAGTCTGTTAAAGCCAGGTCTGAACTCAGGCTGCCTGCCTCTATTAACACAAAAACGTGTGTGCGGCCATGAACTGTAGATTCAGCTCTGTGTTGTATGTCAGCCAGGCAAGGGCATTCGGGCTGCATACTCGCGACAGTTGTGGCATGCCGGGACATCACCATTCTCGTGTAGCTGAACGTGCTGGGGCAATGAGGCAAGAAGAGAAGAATTTGAAGTCATTCTATGGATTATTCCAAAGGTCTTTTCTCTATGTCGATAAACTTTGATTTCCCTTATAACAAATGATCCGTATAACTGTTTTGGTTACTTGGAAACATGAGCACCTGTGGTTTCCCATAGCTTAGAGAGAACACTAGTGTCTGTAGTGTTCTGGGAATACCTCCTGTCAAACGGGAGTCGATCTGGGTTATTGCCTGTATAGACCACTTCCACCTTATCACAGCACAACACCTTGAGGGAAGGACTAAACCCTGTTATTTTGAAAGGGGGTCCTTTAATGGACTTAACATGAGGTCTAATATACATTTGTTAACTCATCTAGTCAAAAGAAATAACTTGATTTTTTTCAAGATATGTTAAGGTAACAATAGACTATGTTGGAAAGGATAGTCTAGATTATGCTGCAGTAACAACCCCAGCAGCTCTGGGTCCTCACAGAGTTTAGGTCTCATTCACAAAGTCTGCTGGGGTCAAAGAGATACTTGTAGGTGGTTTTCTTCTGAGTGGGCCCAGCATTTCCTGGATCTCCAGGTCAGCAGAGGCTTTCATGATCTTTACAGTAAGGTAAAAAAAACCCTACACGGTCGGACTCCAGAAATTGAATGATTTGGTCCAGAAGTGACACCCTTGAATTGTCTAACTTGATGGTTATTTGCAGTGAGTTTCCTTTATATATGCTGTGTTATCTCCATTAGTTCCTGATGTGGTGGAATTAGGATATTTTAGAACTTGAACACTATCTTCTATACAGGCATAAAAAGTGGATGGATATCTCCTCCCTTGTCCAGAATTTTTCTTCCGCTAGGAGAAGGTATACCTCCCATACCCATGCTTACTTCCTTTTACAGACTTAACTCCTTACCCCTTTAAGTCCTGTGGCTCACGCCTCTACCATTTTATCTGTACGCTCCTCTCTCCAGCATCCAGCATTTGTGACACTTTTGAGAAGAGCTGGACATAAGGTTTGGGTTTCCAGGAGGCTCATATTGGAAACTTCACAGTAGGAAGAAGAATGGTACTATGAAGTTTATGAGCTATCAAGAACATTTCCATCACTCCCTAAGTTCTCTCCTGTTTCTTCCTAACTCACTTCTGCCCCCTAGAAGGACTACCAAGCTGGTTGTCTCACCATGGTTAATTTTGCTTAATTCAGAATTTGATGTAAGTGGAACCATATACTATCTATATCTATATACATACGCCTACTATATGTATCTATATCTATTTACATATGTACATAAAGATGTATATGATTTTTATTTTTTGGTCTGGCTTCTTCCAATCACCATATTTTTGAGATTCATTCTTGCTGTTCTGTGTGTTAACAGAACATTTATTTTCATTGCCAAGTAGTATTCCATGATCCTCCTGGAGTGTGTTTCCGTATTCTGCCATCATATATCTGGACTCTTTCTAGTTTTTGGCTATGATGTCTTATGCTTCTGTGACCAGCCTGACGAGACTGTTTGTGAATATAGGTTTTCATTTCTCTTTGAGAAAGAGCTATAAGTAGATTTGTGGGGTAGATATATGTTGTACTTAAAAAAAACAACAACAAAAAAACCCCACTAAACCACAGACTGCCAAATGATTGTTCCCTTGTACATACTGAGCAGCCCTGAGTGAGCATTCTGGATGCTTCAGAACCTCCCTAACATTTGGTGCTGTCAGACAGTTCTTGTGGGTGTGTGGTGAAATCTGATTAAGGACTTGGACCTTTTATAACCTGTTTGTGGTCTAAGTATTGCTTGCACTTAATGCATCCTTAAAATATTAAAAAGGATTGTCTGAATTTTTCTGAGCTAATCACAGGGTAAGGAAGGTGTTCTTTGCTTTACTTCACAATAGACAGGGAAAGGTTAGAAAGGAAGTTTGGGAGCCTCAGTTTTTGCAGTGGTGAGAAAGAAAGTAGTTCAGCATGAGGGTGACCCAAGATGGGTCAAATATGGACTCTTTGGTGGTATTGGTGCTATGTGGCTGGTTTTAGAGTACCTTCTCAGTAACTGTAGTCCTACCTCCTTCCAACTCTGCTTCGGTTGCAGAATTTTTGAAGGCTTTTATTGACCCTATCATGCACAGTGGCCTTGCTGGACTAGGAAATGCCACCTTGTAAGATTTAACCCTATCCCCACAGGTCTCTTCTGCACAGCTGATAGGTGTAGCCCATTCTGCCTTGATAACTCTTCCAGTCTCTCTCCAGCCACCCCCTGTCCAGTCACCTTAAATCAATCTGTGCCCCACAGTTGGTCTTTGTGGCCCTTAGAGTGAGAGAATGAGCTCTCAGGATTTTTGGGGGAGCCCCAACAAACCAGGATGTACAGCTCCAACAAGACATCTCTTCAAAGCCCTGGTGTGGGTAAGGTTACTTCTGGTATTTCAGCCCCAAGGACAGTGCTCAGAGTTGAAGTGCCACCCCAACACCTGAGATCTGTACATCAAAATAAGAGAGTAGGGGCACCTGGATGCCTCCGTCAGTTCAGTGGCTGACTCTGGACTTCAACTTAGGTCATGATCTCAGGGTCCTACGATTGAACCCCACCTTGGACTCCACTCTCAGTGGGAAGTCTACTGGAGATTCTCTCTCTCTCTCTCTGTCCCTTGCTCATGTTCTCTTTCTCTCTCAAATAATATAAATCTTTGAAAAAATAAGAGGAACGCTTAACTTACATGTACTTTTTTTTGATTCGAAAAGAATTCCAACTCTAAAAGTACATAGTAATTATTCAATAAATATTTAGTGAATGGATCACAAAAGACTGTTAACTGCTATAATGTAAAAGGAAGTAGCATATCATGGAAAATCCAAACAGTAGCTAAAAAAAATACTCAAAGCTATAGGGAATATTAACTACAAAGAGGTTTGGTTTAGACAAATAAAATTTTTAAATGAAGGACATCTGCAAATCTATATATAGTATATAATATATAAAATTTTATATATTATATAAAATTATATATATTTATTAAATTTATTATATGTAAAGCATATATATTTTTTCCTTTGAACTAAGCCAGGGACTGAGTAACTTACCTATTTTTATGTGTGCTTTCTTTCACCTACTCTTAAGCCTTTTGAGCACTATGCCTGAATTCTAGAAGCTGATCTCTTGTATGATATCTACTAAGTAATGCAATTTAGTTGCAAATACCCAGCTTATAATCTCCATAAATTAATTTTGATTGTGTTCCACACCTCTTGGGAATGGAGAAGTTAGAATAAAATTCTTAACTACCGACCTGACTTTTCTGTTTTTTTTTTTTTTAAGATTTTATTTATTTATTTGACAGAGAGAGAGATCACAAATAGGCAGAGAGGCAGGCAGAGAGAGAGGAGGAAGCAGGCTACCCGCTGAGCAGAGAGCCCGATGTGGGCCTCGATCCCAGGACCCTGAGATCATGACCTGAGCTGAAGGCAGAGGCTTAACCCACTGAGCCACCCAGGCACCCTGTTTTTTTAAATATATGGTATTGGCTCTTCGAAATTTCTTGTAAACGAAGAAGGATATTCACTTTGTAGTTTTATTCTGGTAAACACTCCTAGAAGTCTTTAACTAGTTTTTTCTAAATAGTTTTATATATGCTTTATATATGGCCTGTCCCCATTATCTCAAATTGAGGCTTTTTTTGAGTCAGGGAAAAGAAGAGAGAGAATCATTCAGCTTTCAAAATTAGACATTATTTGTGTCCAGCTTATATTTATGAACAGTAGTCAGTGAGCTCTTGTATCGGTAAGGTGTGTCTTACGTTCGTCCAGGTGGCTCTTCAATCATTTGGTGTTTGAACTTAGCAATTTACGTGATCATTGTTCTAATTACAGTCAGTCCAGCTCTTGCTACTTCATCAGGAGAACTGGTTATTTCAGCCTGATGCAGGTCCTAGCAGTTCTCTCTCAAAAGGAGGTGAGCTGCAGAAAATGAAGTAGTCCACGAATGGTTTCAAACACACAGTGACACTTGGTAAGGGTAATACATGGTGATGGCCAGGCCGGGACCCTGTGAAATTCAAGCAGGACTCCTTTAGCTCAGGTTGAACCTTGCGATTGGCGAGATTGGACCATGTGAGGATGGCTACCTTTCACTTTCTCATCTCAGTACCATGTATGCAATGTCCACTGACTTCTAAGACCAGACCCAGCATATCTGTCGGTTGAAATATTGTATGACCTTGTACGACAAAGCCAACATCATTCTGTTGTATCTGAAATGGTCTCTATTTTCTAATCTCCCATCTCTCTCATGTTCTTCCTATATGGCATTCTCTGCTGAGCACATGCATTGTGTCAATAATTGCATTGACAACTGTATGTAATTCACTACCTTGATTCATCAGAAATTATTTGAGATTACAAGTTTAAAATAGCTCACATTTTTAGTCTTCATATATTCTGGTTGCTAGGTTAAACAGTTCTGTGGATTACCTCATTTAATCGTAGAATTTGATTAGACTATAAAATATTTTATCTTTGTTTTATTTATATAATTACACAAGCCTTATTTATGTTACATATCTATTACGTTATTACCATTTTATAGATGACAAAGTAGTTGTAAAAAAGGATAAGTAACTTGTCTAAGATGGCATAGTAGTGGCGGGTCCAATTTCTGAATGTAGACCCTGCAGCTCTTTAACCTTAAATACTCTTTTAGTCTTCATCCTTATGTTCCACAGAGACTACTGCCTATAGTAGATAATTCACATTTGAATTAGTACCAGAATTTCTTTAATGTATAATGAGCTGGTGGGTAGAAGCTCTGTAGCTTAAGATTGAAAAGCACATAAATTCTGTTAAAGTAGGCAAATAGAGATATCTGTTTGATTTTTCACATTACATCATGTTCCTCTTTCATTTGCTTTGGCACCCCTTCCTCAGAGGTGGTAGACTGTACATTTCATTTCACTTCTGAACTACTGAGGCTTCAGATTACTTTTTCATATTGTATAGTAGGAGTCGATGGCTATAATCTTAGATGGTAATTTTATTGAAACAAAAGATCTTTTATTTTAAAAATTACATATTTACAGGAATGTCAAAGATGGCACAGAGAGCATTTGCAAGGACATGGATAGAACTAGAGGGTACTATGCTAAGCAAAACAAGTCAATCAGAGAAAGACAGTTATCGTATGATGTCTCTGATATGAGGAATTTGAGAGGCAGGGCAGGGGGTGTCTTGGCGGGAAGGGAGAGAAAAATGAAACAAGATGAGACTGGGTAGGGAGACAAACCATAGGAGTCTTAATCTCAGGAAGTAAACTGAGGGTTGCTGGAGCGGGAAGGGGAATGGGAGGGATGAGGTGGCTGGGTGATGGACATTGGGGAATGCTATGGTGAGTGCCATGAATTGTGTAAGACTGATGCATCAGACCTCTACCCCTGAAACAAATAATACAATATATATTAATTAAAAAAAAAAAAAGAGGGCACAGAGAGGTCCTGTATAGTGCTCACTTAGTCTCTTCCACTGGTTGAATCTTAGAGAGCCATAATACAAGAGCAAAACCAGGAAATTGGCATGGGCAGGAAGTGTGTGTTTAGGACTACATCATCTTATCACATGTGTAGATTCGTGTAGTCACCACCACAATCAATATATAGAACTATTCCCTTAGTGCAATAATCTCCTCCTACTGTCCCTGTGCAGTCACACTCATACCCGGTAGGCATTCCTCCCTGGCCTGACACCTTTTCCTTGCAACCCATAATCTTTGCTCTCACTGTAATTTCCTCATTTCAAGAATATTTAAATGGATTTATGTAGTATGTGACCTATTGAGATTGGCTTTGCACAATGCCTCTGAGATCTATCCAGGTTGCTGTATGTATCAGTAGTTATCCCTTTTATTGCTGCGTGGTATTCCATGGCCTGGATCTACCATAGTTTGTGTAGCCGATTACCCACTGTAGGAGCTTGTGGTTGCTGCCAGTTTTTAGTTATCACAAACAAAGTTGTTAAGAACATTTGTGTAGAGGTTTTGTGTGAACAATGGACAAAGCCTTCATTTCTTCGGCACTGAAGTCCAGGACTGTTATATGAAGTATATGTTCAGTTTTTAAACTGTCAAGCTGTTTTCTGGAGTAACTGTATAATAATGTACTCCCACCAGCAGTGCGGGAGGTGAAGTTTCTCTACATCCTCACCAGCATTCGGTATTATCAGTATTGTTTCTTTTGTGACAGTTCTGGTAGATGTGCGGTTACCTCTCATTGTGGCCTTCATTTGTGTTTCCCTAAGGACTAAAGATGTTGAACATCTTTGTATGTTCTTTGTATGTGCTAATTTGGCCACAGTGAAATGTGTCTTCATGTCTTTTCTCACTGTCTAATTGGATTGTTTGTGTGTGTGGTTTTTTTTTTTTTTTTTTTCTTTTTTTTTACTATTGAGTTTTGAGAGTTCTTTATATATTCCAGAGGCGTTCTTGGTCAGATGTACAATTTGCAAATGTTTTCTCCTAGTCTTTAACTTGTTTTTTTTGTCCTCATTTTAAGATAGAGGAGAGTCCTTTGCCAGGGGCTATAGTTGTGAATGAAAAAGAAAAAAAAAAAAGATGTGAATGATGCCAGGTCTGCATGTCCTCTACTCAGAAATTCATGGTCCACTGTGTCAGAGGAAAGAGTGTCCTCTCATGAAGGACCGGCATTGATTTTCTCCACGGAGAGCCAAGGACCATATTCCTTTCCGATGTAGCTGGAGAAGGCCAACCACCATTTGCATTAGAGAATATTATTATTGCTTCTTAGTAAAAAAAAAAAAAATCGCCATGGATCCCTGCTAGGATGGGGAATTATTGTCAACTTAGTACACCGAATTTCTTGACAAAGAATCAGCAACAAAGGTAATAAAAAAAAAGAGATGACATTGGTACCAAATGATTTCAGACATCTCTTGCCTGCTTTGGCTTTGTTCCTTCTAATTAAATCCCTCTAATTAAAGCAATACATTGCTATTAGCTGCAGGTATATTTATAACACATGCCTTGAAATGACATTTGTAGTGAAGACTGATGTAACCTTTACTTTTGAATAGCTTATTTTATAGATTTTAGCTTTTATTAAATTTCAACCCTCATTTCATAGAGGTTTTTTTTTTGTTCCCTGCTATACCATCGTATAATGAAAACACATGTTTTTTATAAGTTTGCAAGGAGTTGTTGATGTGTCATTTATAGCTCTGTTATTTTTCTATGCCTTTTGAGTGTTGGAGCTATAAATATGTGTAAAATTATAAAATTTCAGTTGAAATTAGTGCAGTTATATTTAGAACATGCTATTTTGAATTCCGGAGTAGCAAATTTCAGTTTTCTATATGTGAGATTCATGGCAGCTTTAATATTAATGGCATAAAGATTTGAAAATTTCAGGAAAAACTAAAGTTGGAAAAATTTGGCTAGTTGTATAGAACTACTTAGAATTTGGTAAGTGTACAATTGGAGATAGTAATCCCTCCCCATGGATGGACAGATTGGGTGGGGTTGGACGATTGGGCAGCAGATAATATTTGCGGTCCCCTCCTGTAACTAGAGGGGAAACTGGCACCTGGCACCATATTCTATATTTGGCAAATAAGGTCAGCTAAGTATATTTGTGTATGAATTCCTGCCATTCTCTTTTCAGTTATTTTTTTCTATGGGTCTATTTCCTGAGAAACAATGTTGCTTATTAAAAAAAAGAATTTTACAGATGCACCCCTATACCCAACATCTAGATCCTGTTTGTCAAAACATTTTCTATTTTGATGCATTTCAAAGTATAGATGTTTGCTTTGTAAATTAATTTCAACACTTTTATTTTTAAAACCTGTAAAGAATTCACAAATCTTAGGTACATTAGCTGAGATCTGATAAGTAACTGTAACTGCAATCAAGTTATGGAACATAATTGTCACTCCAGGAAGTTCCGTCATGCCCCTTGGCAATCAGTACCCTTATCCTAGAGATTAGTTTGCCAGTTCCAGAAGTTCATATAAAAGGAATCATTATACACTCTTTTGTGTCTGGCTTTATTCATTCAGCATAATGTTTTTGTCATCTGTCCATAATGCATGTGTATGAGGAGTTCTTTTTTATTGATAAGTATGATTTCCTTGTATGAGTGTATTAGTTTATTGATGGGTTCCTCAGATTCCAGGCTTTTAATTCCAGGAGATGAATTTTGAAGATCGTAGCTCTATGATTTCTTATATAGTTACCTCTTAACAACTGCAATTTTGAAAGTTAAAAGTTGTATGTAAATTTTGTAAGCTTGACGTTTGAATCTGCCTAACTTGGCTGACTTGAGCAGAAATTCTTGTGCTTTAATTATTCAATGATTCCTCCCTCTGAAGACCAAACATTGTTGGCACCTGCTTCCTCCCTTCCCACTGTGTCAGGATCATCTTACGGAATGACACAGCCAAGTCTGTACAGTATTTATGGCTTGGACTTAAATGCCAGTCATTTTTTTTTTCCTTATGGAAACAATGTAAAGTTTTTAGTCTGTGGAACATGTTCTGTTAGGGTTGTTGGTGGTAATATTGGTGAACAAGTAGGATTAGCAAATATTTTTGCAAAAATTTCATATGCCATAAGGATGATGTCTAAATACAAAAACTTAAAAGATTGGAGAAAAAGGCAGATAGCTTTTTAAAAAAGGGCTTTAAAGTTTTTCTGCTGGTCAGTATCCTGCAGCATCATGAAGAATCATTTTATCGGTGTTCTTAAGTTAACTGCATATTAGCAACTATATTCAGAACTGACCAGTGACTTCATTTTTTTGAGCATTTGACATTCAAGGTTAGGGAAAGTTGTATTAACTTACAATGCATCATATTTTTAACACATTTTCATGTAACTAAAACCTTCTTTCCTGCATTTTTCAGACTGCTGAGGTTACCTGTTTACTCAAGAGACTGCTTTTTTAAAAATACTTTTTAAAAAAAGGATTTTATTTATTTGGGAGAGAAAGAGAGTGAGAGAGAGAGAATGAATGCACATGAGCCAGGGGAGAGGGCAGTGGGATTAGATTCCAGGACTCAGGGATCATGACCTGAGCCTAAGGCAGACACTTAACCAACTGAACCACCCAGGAACCCAAGAGACTGCCTTTGAAAACTGTTCTTTAAAAGTTTGAAATGTGCATCAATAATGTTATTTGTGAATGGGAAATGAATGAAGCACAATGTCTTGATGTTTTGACTAAGCAAATTTAGAGAAAGAAGAAATTCTTTTTAAAAGTTTGCTTATTTAATTGATCTCTATACCCAGTGTGAGGTTCGGACTTATGACTTGGAGATCAAGAGTAACATGCTCTTCTGATGGAGCCAGCCAGGTGCCCCTTTTGGTTGTTTAAAACTGTTTCTTTAATATAATAGAGATGGGTTACCGGGTGGGGAAGCAGACCTCCTGTAGAGTATAGCAGTTGCAAAATGTATATAAGGATGGTTAAGTATTTGCCAGACAGAATATTTACTTGTAAGTGCTTGGGGGAATGATAATTTGTAAATATCCATGTATAGTTCCGGCAGGATGTGTATCCCATTGCCTCAACTTGCTTCAAAAAGACCTCATGAAGTTGGATACCCTCCAAAGCTTTTACAGAAGAACAAAAGAGATGATCAAACTTGTAGCTGCTCAAAGAGAAGCCAGAAGAAAAGAATAGAATAATGACTTTGAAATCCTATAGAGAACTTCAAGTGGAGAGATGATGTCCTTTGAAAATCTGTGAATAAGAACAACAACAAAATTAGCTTTCCAAGAATGCCTACTGTTTTGAATTGTTTTTTTTTTAATATATCACATGCTTCTTTAGAGTGACTTACTTTTCTGTTTGTGCAAATCATCTTACTTTCTGCTCTTTGTTTATGTTCTTGCTTTTGATTGGAAGAACCCTCCTGAATTCAGTCATCTTCCAAAACCTTATACAGGCTGTATGTTGACCATCAAGCCACGATTCTCCTTCCATTCCTTCAGAATTAACTGCTAGTAGATGAACTTTTTTCCCGCCTCTGTTATTTCTGTATTTCTGTACCTTTTATATTTATTTCTGTACCTTTTACATCCTCTTATTCTGGTTCGTCACTCATTTCCCCAGATGGGGTGACTGCAGCCATGCTGGAGGAGACCTGACATCTGCTCACAGTTCTAAGCACCTGATGTGAAATGGTCTTAAATCTCACAGCCTTTCCCTGATGTGTGCAGTATTTTATGTTCAATGTGTGCTATTGCCTGAGCAGTACATAATTTGAATTATATACTATTTTAGATTAATATTTTACTGAAGTTTTTTTCTGTAAAAAGACCATACTGGGGTGCCTGGGTGGCTCAGTGGGTTAAAGTCTCTGCCTTCGGCTCAGGTCATGATCTCAGGGTCCTGGGATCTGGCCCCTGTCAGGCTCCCTGCTCAGTGGGGAGCCTACTTCCTCCTCTCTCTCTCTGCCTACTTGGGATCTCTCTCTGTCAAATAAATAAATAAAATCTTTTTTAAAAAAAGACCATACTGATGTATCCGTTATTTTTTGTAAAGTTCTATACCAAACCCTGTAGACTTCTCTCTGGTCAGGTCAAGAAATATTTAAGGAATATGCCAAATTCTTGATGTGTATATAGCGTTATGTTTCCTAAGAGATCTCCAAAGTTGAGAATGAAGTTATGGGTCTAGAGTATATGCACTCCTAACTTCTGGTGCAGCCAAAATAAGGAATTCTGCAACTCTGTTTGCTTTTCAGTGTGTTGAAATGAGAGCTTAAATTCTTGAGGTCATGATCAGTGTTAACGATATAAGCTAGATTCTATCTAGTGTTTTCTATCCTCTTATGTTAGTAGGGTTGTCAGTCTGACCCAAACTGGCTTTCATCAGCTATTTTAGAGGGTGTCAGCAGCTGTGCTTAAAAGGAAATGCAGTAATGGCAAGTAAGGGTAGTGGGGTTTGCATGTGCATAATTATAATGTAAGAATGTTGTAGGGGGGCGGTTAAAAAATGTGTTGGTGGCGCCTGGGTGGCTCAGTGGGTTAAGTGTCTGACTTCAGCTCAGGACATGATCTCAGGGTCCTGGCATCAAGACCTATGTCTGGCTCCTCACTCAGTGGGGAGTCTGCTTCCCCCTCTGCCCCTTCCCACTCACGCTCGCTCTCTCTCAAATAAATAAATAAATAAAATCTTTAAAAAGATGCATTGAGCTTTATGCTTATGGAACTTTGAAGAAGTTTGGAAACATGAATGATTTGAATGGTCAGTTTTATAGAAAAGTAATGGGAAAATATTGGGGAGATTTGTGTTTTCTAAGGTCTTTGTCTCAACCTACATATAGACATCTTGGCTTTGGTAAAAAACTACATTATTTTTTTTATTGTTACTTAAATTTTTTTTTCCAGTGTTCCAAGATTCATTCCCCATTCCCCACACCCAGTGCTCCACGCTTTAGATGCCTCCAGTACCCACCACCAGGCTCTCCCATCCCTCCACCCCCCTCCCTCCAAGTCCCTCAGTTTGTTTCTGTGTCCAAAGTCTCTGTTGTTTCGTTTCCCTCCCTAGATTACCCTAGTTCCCATTTACTTTCCTTCTCCCACTGTCCTCCAGCTTATCCCTCATGCATCGCAAGTAAGTGAAACCATGTGATACTTGACTTTCTCTTCTTGGCTTATTTCACTCAGCATAATCTCTTCCAGTCCAGTCCATGTTGCTACAAAAGTTGGATATTCATCCTTTCTGATGGAGGCAGAGTGGAGAGCCCACATATTCCATTGTATATATGCACCACATCTTCTTTATTCATTCATCTGTTGATGGTCACCTTGGCTCTTTCCACAGTTTGGTGATTGTGGCCATTGCTGTGATGAACACTGGGGTGCATATGGCCCTTCTTTTCACTACATCCGTATCTTTGGGGTAAATGCCCAGTAGTGCAATTGCAGGGTCATAGGGTAGCTCTATCTTTAATTTTTTAAGGAATCTCCACACTGTTTTCCAAAGCAGCTGCACCAGTTTACATTCCCACCAATAGTGTAAGAGGGTTCCCCTTTCTCCGCAGCCTCTCCAACACTTGTTGTTTCCTGTCTTGTTAATTTTGGCCATTCTGACTGGTGTAAGGTGGTATCTCAGTGTGGTTTTGATTTGAATTTCCCTGATAGCTAGTGATGATGAACATTTTTTCATGTGTCTGTTAGCCGTTTGTATATCTTCTACGGAGAAGTGCCTCTTCATGTCTCTTGCCCATTTTTTGATGTGTTCATCTTCTTTTTGGGTGTTGAGTTTGAGTAGTTCTTTATAGATCTTGGATAACAGCCCTT